>VSMD01109949.1:0-42836 GCA_008750895.1 Mirza zaza
CGCTTTATTAAGGAGAGAAACAGCATGTTCGAATGCTGAGGAATTTTAATGCAGGGAATTTTAATGATGCAAGCAAGAAAGAGGGGATTCGATACAGCAACACCTCTGAGCAGGTGAGGGACTGAACTCTAGTGCCCAGGCGAAGGGTTGACCTTGGTTCGGGGTGTGACAAGGTCAACTCTAGCCGCAGCAGAGAAGGCAGAACACAGGGGAGCAGGTGCAGGTTGGTGGGCTCATATGGCGAGAGTCTGTGCAAGTGGCAGCATGAAGGCTCCGTCGAATATTAGTGATCATTGATTTTTAAATCGATGAGAGAACAGTTAGCTTACCTGTGTGCTTGCTCCAGGTGTGCTCAGCTGCATGGGGGGAAAGGTGGGAGGGTTGGGTCTAACCAGGGTTGCATTTTTCCAAATCCACATGAGGCAAGGGAGTTGAGGTGTCGGTAAGGGAGTGATTTCTGTGAATGCCCATGGAATTCAAGTGGGTCATTATTAATAGAATAGAAGAGGATAAAGAAAATAAATAGGTGGTAGAATCAGTACCACGAAAGTCCCAGCAGGGTTCAAAGGTTGATGGAGGCCAGGCGTGGTGGCTCACGCCTGTCATCCTAGCACTCTGGGAGGCCGAGGCGGGCGGATAGCTCAAGGTCAGGAGTTCGAAACCAGCCTGAGCAAGAGCGAGACCCCGTCTTTACTAAAAATAGAAGGAAATTAATTGGCCAGCTAAAAATATATAGAAAAAATTAGCTGGGCATGGTGGCGCATGCCTGTAGTCCCAGCTACTTGGGAGGCTGAGGCAGGAGGATCGCTTGAACCCAGGAGTTTGAGGTTGCTGTGAGCTAGGCTGACACCATGGCACTTTAGCCCGGGCAACAGAGTGAGACTCTGTCTCAAAAAAAAAATAAAATAAAATAAAAGAGGTTGATGGAGTGGAGGTATCAGGAGTGGACTGGAAAGAGAGTGGTGTTTGAGGAATGGGGTGTTCAAGATTGAAATAATGGTGGAGGGATGTCACCATTTACCTTGTCAATCCATGGCTTTACCGCTAAAGCTTGGCCACAGAGAGCCACATTCCCGAGAGACAAGAGGACCGTTCTTCGCTCAAGGATCTCTAAGTGGCTGAATCATCATGGAATCTTTTAAAATCCGTTTGCAGGAAGTAATCGTTCATTTCCTCGTTTTTATTATTCAAAGCACATAAAATTGCATGCGCAATCAGGAGAGCAAACCGTGGTTGGCAAACAGCAAATGACAATGAGAGATCGTAAGCTCATTGATTTAATAATATGGTTAATGGCTTCAGTTACATCGTGTGTCTTCTTCAGAAGCAGCACAACTATTTTGAAGAGGCTCTTGGAAGGGCTGAGTAGAATCCTCCTAATTCCCATTAAGATTGTGGGATTCAAAGACCCCAGGGACAGGGAAGAGGCCCTATTGTACAATGAAACACGTGGGGTAAACATGTTCTTCCCATTACCAAAGAATAGATCCTCGATTTCTTTAGTTGCCCTTAAGGGTTGAGGAAACTCAGGGTCTGACGAAGACCCAAAGGTGTGTATATTTAGGGAGTTGAGAGAGAAAGGGACAGTTGAGAGTATTACCGTGTTTCCCTGAAAATAAGACAGGGTCTTATATTTATTTTTCCTCAAGAAGACACCTTAGGGCTTATTTGCAGGGGATGTGTTATTTTTTTTTAAGTACGGTACAACCATCTACATTGATTCAAATAGAGTTAAGTCGTCATATTCTGGAATATCATCATCACTCTCCAAACCCCGAATTCCATCCTGAATGTCTTGCGACTCTATCTCCTTTAGAACCACTGGCCCCGATCTCTCATGTCAAGCCATAGAGCTCTCATGGGGCAGATGAGAAGGGCTGCTCGTCTTCTTTCCCGCTCCGCGACGACATGCACGGGCTGTGCAGATGCGCTGCGTAGCCACGCCCGTCACTAGGGCTTATTTTCGGGGTGGGGCTTCTATTGTGCAGATGCTTAGAAATCCTGCTAGGGCTTATTTTATGGGGAGGGCTTATTTTCGGGGAAACCTGGTAAGTCATTAAGGGAGGCCTGAGATGAGAGGCTACTGAGCTTACAGCCCTGCAAGGGGGCCCCCACTAACAAGAAAGGAACAGCAAGTTTCACTCAGTTTATCATATGTTGCTGAGTAACAGTTTGTAATGTGTAGGCCTGGAAACCCACACAGAAACCAACAGAAAGAAACTAAAGCTCTTCTGTTCAATTTCTCTTAGATCATCCCCCAAAATCTTAGTTTGTGCTTCCCTGAGACCCACCATGAATTCGAATACTTACAAAGTATGTTTAGAGTCCTGAAGATTATCCTGATCAAGTGTGGGTGTTTTGGGAAGAGCAATAATGCAAGGAGAATTTCCCAACTTGGACTGGGTATTAGAGTGAGTATTGCTGTCATATCAGAATATTCAGTTTGGAGAACTATTTACTCTTTTTTTTTTTTTTTTAAGAGAAAACAGCTTTATCGAAGTATAATTGATATATATATATAAACTATATGTTTGATGCATACAGATTGATGAGTTTGGACATACATGTACACCCATTACACTACTCAGTAATCAGGGTAATAGATATATTCATCACCTCCAAAAGTTTTCTAGTGTTCTTTATTTTATTTTATTTTTTTACTTTTCTGGTGAGAATGTTTCACATGAGATCTACTCTCTAAGAATTTGAAATGTACCGTAATGTGTCAAGCACAGGCACTGTGTTGACAGCAGACCTCTAGAACTCTAGAACTTGCATAACTGAAACTTTATACCCATTGAACAACTCCCCATTTCCCTGCCCGCCCTCCCCCCGGCCCCCCTCCCCCCAGCTCCCGACAACCACCATTCCATTCTCTGCTTTTATGGTACAAATAACACAAAATAAATCTTTACAAAATTGACTTGGCCTGGAGAAGTGACTCTCTCTACCTTGTGGACAGAGAATCCCAGTAGAACAGAGTGCTGGAATCTCAGCCAAGTATGAGATTTTTATCTTTATAGGAAGAAGGCAGGATTAAAGAGCTGAGCTAAATGAATTGAAGAGGCATAACAAAGTTTTCCAACAGAAAATAGAATCTTTTTTTTTTTTTTTAAAGTAGCAGCTTGTCTTGCTTACTAGCAAAGACAAAGTGGGAGCAGATTGGTTTGTAGTGTCCGGACGATGAGAATATCGGAGTCCAAGCATCCTGTGAGTGGAGTAGGTCACCACAACGGACATACTTAGTCAGTGCGTCAGCGGCTTTGAAGCCACTGAGCTGTTTAGAATCACAAGATTTGATTCATGGGCCAGTTGGGGAAAGTTTTTCAAATAAAGACCGTGCCTGCCTTTTCCTTGAATTCTGCTCTTTTGTTGCAGTACTCACCAATGACTCAAGTGCATTTAACCTTAAATGAGACTTTTCATTTTTCACATCGCATAGGTCTGTGTCATAGAACATTCTGGAAAGAACAGGTACCGGCTCTCAAGTCCACACATGTCGAGGCTTGGCCCATGAGAGAGAGAGGTTTCTTTGTTTTTGTTTTTTTTTTTTTTTATCCCGTTGCCTTATTTATTTGCTTTACTTTCCGTTTGTTTTCGGGGTATGCTTTCAAAAACTGCTTCCCACTCTTGTTTTTTTTTTTTTTTTTTTATCAACATTTAAAACATTTTAAGTGAAACTCCCGGATGAAAATCGAACTCTGTTGACACTGATTGTTAATAACTGTGTGAATATATATGCAGTTTGGCTGTTACTCTGGGTTAAGCGTGAGTAACATTTGTTGTAAGGAGAAAGAAACCCCCGGTCTAAAATATTGGGATTGGGGGAAAAAAAATCTACATTTCTCAAAAACAGTGAATAATAGAATTAGTATTTTCGGGGCCCCTGGTCCCCTCTGGGTGTGGGGACTAACCCTCAAGAAAAACAACCCCATGCCCGGACGGCAAACAATGACTGCCAGCCGGTCTCCTGATGACTTTTGTCTTCCTAAATCTAATCCTGGGATAAACCTCTTGTTTCCTACACTTGACGTGGTCCCCCTTTTACAATTCCCAAATCCATCAGGCTGCATTGTGGTTGGCTCATTGTGAACAAACAGAACTGACAGTTTCCTTCCTCTAAGTAAACAGCGCTGGTACTTAGACACAGTTCAAAAGCTTTATCACCCCAACGAGGCTGTTCTCTTTAGGTGCACAAGCCGGGCCACCTCTAACTGCCCACGAAACCACCTCCTTCTCCACCGACATTCCTAATTTTTACTAGCACTAAAATACTGTATAATTCATTACTCCATCAGCGGCCTGTTTTCATAGTCCCCATTTTTTTCCCCTGTTGTTTTTTTTCCTTTTCCCCATGGTGATTGTTCACAGCAATCACCATGAACCCCTCATCCTTGGTTAATTTTGTTGGTGTTTGCACCATTGCACAGCTAATGGGTTGGCCTGCTTGTGCCGTTTTGGTGTTAGATTTCTCTCTGCTTTCACCCTGGATAAATTACTCGTAATCCTGCCAATGGGGTATTTTCTTTGGCCTTCCTTTTTTTTTTTTTTTGTCATTTTCGTCGTTTTTTTTGTCATTACCATTATGTTGGTTCACTGGAGGGAAGGTGGAGAACCGCGGCCCTCCTACCCCTGGCAGGACAGAACCTTGCAGGTGTGTGACGTCATGCCCAAGGCTGGGACAGGACACGCTCTGGGAACACAATGTCCGAGCGCCCAGCGGCCAGATGAGGACTTGTTCTCATGCTCTGCAGAAGACAAAGCATTCATCTTTCCTGTTATTTCTCCAGGCACTGGCTTCCTTCCGTTTATTCCAGGTTTGTTTCACCGGGGAATCTCGCTACTTACTTCTGAGTCCATGTGACTTCCCCCCTGGGGCTCGTTCCAGAAGGGGCCTGCTCAGGCATCCGAGCAGTCGGTTGCTGGGGCGAGAGTTCTGCGTTCTGGGTCTCGTGCTGCGGGCTGGGCTTTGCTCGATCATTCCTCATAGAAAAGTTTTGCTTCCCTGAGAGCAAACTTCTCAGAACCGCTGGACCAGATGTCCTCGTGGCTTCAAGACGCTGAGCGTCACGTTTGGGTACCATTCACTGGTCGTTCGTTTACGTGCTGGGAGGATCTTCCTAACACAACATTCATTATTTAAAAATATGACCCTTCACATCCTTTAGGTGGGCGCCATAAACAGCCAGGAGGGAGGGGGGGTTCTCTAGAAATCATGCCCTGAGAGCAGGACTCCCCGGATGGCTCCATTCTTGAGGGGCCAGGGGTGTTTGAACGAGGGAGGGTGCTGGCGGAATGGCCGGGGGCTCCGAGGGACATTGCCACCAAAGGAAGCTGACCCACAGCAGCCAGCTTGGAGAGGACCTCTCGCTGTCTCAGGGGCTTTCCTGCCTCCTGGGTTGATGAGGAGGGATTCTTCCACAGCAGGTGGAAGGAAATGGGAAAATGGACATTGTATAGGCGCTGTCCTCTGCAAAAAACGAGAGATATATTTTACTTTCAGAAAGGTGTGGTTTTTTCCCTTCCCAAGGGTAGAGACGATGTATGAAGGGTCACATCTAACCCCCCCAATGTCGTTAATGACCTTGTCTCTCGATGGCATTGAGCTCAGAGGGTTCCGAAGAGGGAGGAGTGGAGAGCTCTGGCTTGGGGGCTTTGAATTTCAAAGCCCGCACGCCACCCCTTCCCCTCCATATCTAAACCTTATTTGGGCATGGCTGATCTGTAAAAACATCTCTGTTATATATATCAGGAAATCTGGGGGTTCATCCTCTCTCTGCCACTGGCTTTGGGGAAACCATTTAACTTCTCTCTGTATGTGCACCACCCTCTCTACCTGTGAAGTAGGAGAAATGTGGGGGAGTAGTTGAGGCAGGCCCGTGAGGAGATTCGTTATTTTATTTATTTATTTTTTTTTGTGGAGTTAAGTCTTTTAGATAGGGGTTGTCACAGAGGATAAGGAGATTGATAGGAAATAGAGAGAATAAAAGAAGATATAGAGATTAAGGTATAGCTTATAGTTTTATCTAAAAAGATCAGATATAATATAGTGGGGCGTTTAGGAGATTGGCATATTTTTGTGAATGTCTAGTAATATGGCTGGATTTATATAGGTTTTTATAATTATAGGTATCAATTATTAGTTGTTAGGGTAACATATTTGGATATTAGGGAATGTAGTTGTTATAGGAGACAGGATTATATAGGTAGTGGGTTAGGGTCAAAAGTCTTTTTAAAGGGCTTTTAATCTATTTAGGTGAATAAATAGGTATAAAGTCTTTTAGGGGCTAATTTTTAAGTTTTAAGAGGTAGCTGTTAAATGATAGAAGTATAATAAAAGAGGTATAGTGACTTAATATTTTTTTGATTAGTAATTGTGGATTTAAAGGTAGATAGGAGAGAGTAGGAAACCTATCTTTATAAAATAGGTTGTGTATAACCATTGGGGCGTATTTTTGCGTAAAGGGCATTTATTGTCTTTGGCTTTTATTTTGTGGGTTATATTTGCCTCGTTTCATCTTTTAAGATATAGGGAAGCTTATAGATTTTGAGATATAGGGAAGCCTTTACAGAAAATAATTTTATTGGAGATTTGAGAGTTGTTTTTTTTTTTATGATAGTAGCCTTTAATAAGTGAACAATTTATTGAGTTTATATATGTATTTTTAGGGTAAAATTTTGTAAATTTTTGTTTTTGGTTTTAATATAGTAATATTGGGTTATATAATAAAATAACCGTCTTATGAGCTATATCTCATTAATTTTTTAATCATAATTTTTCCAACAAGAGAAAAGCCTGTCTGGGAATGTCAGAGGGTTACTGGGGAGCAGAGGGTGTGACATGTAAGCTGGGCCTGGAGGGGGAGTCCCCATTCGCCAGGGGAAGGAGTAGGAACGGCAGGGGTGGGCAGGGAGGGGTGCTCCAGGCAGCTCCCTGAGGGGGTAGGGACCTGAGTGACAGCCATGTGGCAGGAGCTCGGGTGGGCTGTGAGAGCACCCAGGATGGCAGCCGGGGGGACAGGGCCAGAGAGAAGCAGGGAAGAGAGATAGACCCCAGACCCGAAGCTGCCGACAGGTCGCTTTAAAGATTCTGATATTAACCCAATAGCAACGTGGATCCCGTGCAGTGTGTTTTAGCCAGGAATTGGCTGAGGGACTGCTGAGTGCAGCCCCATCCTCAACTCCTTGACATCAGAGGAGGTTGATGGAGGCATAGAGAACTGTAGACTTCACGGACTTAATACGATTTTTTAAAAAAATTCCCAGGGCAGACAAAATGCTGCCATTTTTTTTTTTCATTGCATTAACAAAGACAATAAAAACTCATCATCATTGTCACCATCCTCCTCCTCCTCTCAATTTTTAAAAGAAGAAAGAGACATTTTAACAAAAGAGGAAAGAAATGGAAGGTGAGTCTCAGAATAATGGAGATTATTTAAATGTAGTGAATTTAGCTTCATGAAGAAAAAATATGTTGTTGTTGTTATTTTGTCTTGCTCCTGGGAGAACTTTTTCCCAGCCTGGCATTCGTTGGTGTATGGGCGTTTGAAAACCATTGGTCAAGGTAAACTGTTCTCTGGACAATGGGAAAAAATACCGGGCAGATGCAAATGACTTAATGGGAGAGGAGATAGCATGCTGAAATTGGGGTGTTTAGGGATGAAGGAGAGGGCGATGGAAAGAATGAAAGTCTCTGAGAACACTTGCAACGCAGTTGGTACTTCAGAAATGCCAGCTGAGGCTTAAGCTTACTTTGGGTAGTAATACTAACAAGCTACTCTATCCACATGGCACAAGTGTGCACCATCATCTAATTGTTGACCACTTGAGAGGCAGACAAGAGAGGTCTTATTATTCCTATTCTACAGGTGAGAAAACCATTTGAGAGGTGAAGTGACTTACTCAAGCTTGCCAATAGTCCCTGCAAAGTTTGAACTCTGATCTATTTTTTGACTTCAAGGAAAAGGAAGGAGAAATGTCATGGTGAGAGATGAGTAGCTACTGATGCAAAATGAAAGAGGTATATGCAGGAGGTTTAGACTAGAATAAAAAATAGAGAGTAAGGGAAGCAGAGAGTAAGAGAGTGGTGTGTTTCCTTACTTCCATACTGTTTGTACCAGATGCAGTGTCTGAGTTTTAATAGGCAAAGTCAGATTGTCTGCCTTGTGAACTGATTCTAGGAACATCTACGTGGATAGTGTAAACAGATCCTTCTGAGACTTACTGAATTCTGCTACATTTCAACTACCTATTCCATGTCCTGCCCTGTCACCAAGAGCAAGACTGACTTTCTTGTTCCACTGAACACACATTCCAATTGCTTCTGCCGTGCTCTCTGCATGAGTAGGTACGTGTTTGGAGGATGAAAACTGATTTTAATACCAGCATAAACACACATAAACAGAGTGACTCACCCACTAGCAACAAATTACACGATGAATTCCAAAGTAAGACACAATTTCTGTTTGACCTTTGATCGTAGCGTGGCACTGCAAAGAGAGCACTGGTTTTAGAGTTCATTTGGTTCTGAGACTGAATCATGACTCCATCAGTATTAGTTGTATAACCCTGGGTAAGATACTTAGCTTGTTTGAGTTTCACGGTTGCCAAAATAATTGCAGAAAATACAACAAATTTGCTTATTCAACAAGCACCGAGTTTCCCCGAAAATAAGACCTACCCATAAAATAAGCCCTAGCAGGATTTCTAAGGATTTGCACAATAGAAGCCCCACCCCAGAAAATAAGACCTAGTGATGGACGTGGCTACACAGCGCATCTGCACAACCCGTGCATGTCGTCGCGGAGCGGGAAAGAACACGAGCAGCCCTTCTCATCTGCCCCATCGTGACAGCTGCTACCCCAGAGGTGACCAGAAAGGTGCGGGCAGCCCCACCAACAAGGCCGGTTGCCCCTGTCAGGTCCTGGCCATCCTGTGTGTGCTGCAAGCTGAGGCTTTGAGGGGAAAATAACAACACATCCCCTGCAAACAAGCCCTAGGGTGGCTTCTTGAGGAAAAATACATAGAAGACCCTGTCTTATTTTCGGGGAAACACGGTATTTATTGCGTGCTTACAGTGTGCCGGGCGCGTTCTAACCTTAAAGATGCTAATACTGAACAAAACAGAGGAAATGCTACCATGGAAGAGTTTGCACTTCACAGTAACAACTGATGTGGGCCAGGTACCACTCCTGACACAGGTACGTTTACAGGTAGGTTCTCATCTTCTCCTGGCTCTACTCCATGAGTACTTCTAAGAGAGAGCTGACGATATTGTGCTCTGCCTCACTGGTTGGAATGGAATTCAACTTGTGCCGTCCGATACAGTAGCCACCACCTACATGTGGCTTTTGAGCGCTTGAAAAGTGGCTTGTGTGATGGAGAAACTGATTTTTTAAAATGTATTTGATTTTAATTAATCTAAATTTAGATTTTTAAACCTAAAGCAGTGTAAAAGGTTGTTATGGTAAACACACTTTGTTGTTGTTGTTGTTTTGGTAGGACTTTATTTTTTTTAACCATCGGAAATTTAGCTTCTGAACTGACAAGTGCTGTAAGTATAAAATATACATTTCATTTTGAAGAAATGAAATGTAAAATATCTCAATACTCTTTTATATGGATCGCATGTTGAAATAATGTTTTGGATGTATTGAGTTAAATAAACTATATTATTCATGTTAATTTTACCAGTTTACTTTTTCCATGTTGCTATTAGAAAATTTAAAATTGTGTATCAAGCTCATGTTGTATTTCTATTGAACATGGCAATAGACCCTGTTGGAAATGTTTCTTTTCTAGGATTAGAATTGTCTTTCAGGCTATGCTTGTATGTGAGGTAGAAAAACTATGGCTCACATTGGCAGCTGCTTCCAATACTTTGAAGCAATGTCAGATAACCCATTTTGTCTGATGCATTCTATCAACAAAATAGAAATAAAAGGCCGGGCACGGTGGCTCATGCCTGTAATCCTAGCACTCTGGGAGGCTAAGGCGGGTGGATTGCTCAAGGTCAGGTGTTCGAAACCAGTCTGAGCAAGAGCGAGACTCCGTCTCTACTAAAAATAGAAAGAAATTAATTGGCCAACTAAAAATATATAGAAAAAATTAACCGGGCATGGTGGTGCATGCCTGTAGACGCAGCTACTTGGGAGGCTAAGGCAGGAGGATCACTTGAGCCCAGGAGTTGAAGGTTGCCATGAGCGAGGCTGATGCCACGGCACTCTAGCCCGGGCAACAGAGCAAGACTCTGTCTCAAAAAAAAAAAAAAAAAAAAAAAGAAATAAAAATAAAATACCTATGCATTTAACTATGTATAAAATAACTATGTATCTCTTACCAGCATTTGCTGAAACAACACAGAGAAAAAAAGTAAAAGATCACAATGTCAAAAAGGGAAGTGGGAAAATCACATAATCATCGATGTTTTAGTAATTATGGCTGGGACAAGGGATATTGGAGAAAGTGACAGATAGGTTCTGTCTTTTCATGTGGGAAAGCTGGTTGATACTCTATTATTCTCTAATATTCTAATTAATTCTCTGTGTGTCAGATGCTGGCTAGAAACTAATACATATCTTTTGTGACCTTTATTTGATACATAACAAACTGCTTCCTCGTCAATTAAAACAACCAAGTTGGCATGTGCATTAGTCCCCATATCTAATTTATCATGGCGTTGGCAATAAGCAATCCATCCATTTGATTATTCATTAAGAAAGATCAAGAATCTTCATGCACAAGTTTTATCTCTTTTGATTCGGTATCCCTATTTGGAAATGGTATGGAGAAATAAGTCCATCATTTGTGTAAATGTAGACCCTAAGCGCCAAATTCTGCTGAAGGACCCACTTGTGCAGGAAACAAGCACATTCGTCCTCACTTTTTTTTTTTGAAATGTGCAGACAGAGCCTGGTGAGGAGAAAGAGGGTTAAAAAGAAAGTTTTGGATGGAACTCTGGAGTTCTAAGGAATTAACTTGCTAGCTAACAGGAACACTTTTACTTTCTCGAGGAACTCTTCACGCTAAGGCACGAAATCTGTGTCATGCACTATATACAGTCTACGCTGTGTCCACACTGTTATAGTCGCAGGAGGTGCCGGCTCACGGCCATGAGCATGAAGGCTCTTCTGAACGCTCTTTAGCCCACTCGCTCTGCTGGTCACCACGGCTGACCTTCTGACTCCTCACCTCTGCCGAGTCCAGACAGTTGGCAACCGGCCCAGGGGGGGCTCCTGACATGCATTTTGCACCATCAGAAAAGGTGCGAACTGAAGTGGCAGTGAGTCAGATATCACAGCGAGATGGAGGGTAGGGGCCACCCCACCCACACCTTGCTGCTACGTGAGCTGACTTCCCGAGGTCATGTCTTCCTAAATCCAGTGGACTCTTCCCTTCTTTGTCTTCCTTGACGTTCCACCTGCAATGGACACGTAGCCACCTCGCTCTTCCTTGCAACCTTTCCTGGTCCCTTCTGGATGCTCCTTCCTGGTCCCCCTGTCAACTGCTCTTCTGCCTACAGGTTGGTGTTTCCCAGGCTCTGACCTCAGTTTCCTCCTCTCCTCACTGCACATGTGGCCTTCCCATGTGACCTTCAGGAGGGGCATCTCGACTCTTCATTTCTAGCTTAGATTCCGCTCCCGACTTCCAGATGTATAGATATGATTGCCAACTGGATAGTTTCATATATTCTACGACCCCAAATTCAAAAGGCCAAGCTGAAGGCATCTCCCTCCCATTCCTATCTTCCCTTATATTCCTTCTTCGGTGAATGGTGTCATGGTCCACCTGTCCTCCCAGCAGAAATCCGGGAGTCCTTCTCGACTTCTCCATGACTTCCCACCTGCGTTCAGTTCCCAAGTCCTGACAATTCCGCTTGTACTTTGTGTATCTCGACTTTACCCCCATTCCTGACCTCTCACCTCCTGCCTCCAAACTCTTGACTGTTATCAGAAGGTAGTTTCTAGCACAGATGTTTGATTATATCGTTATATTGCTTAAAGTCTTGTTGTTTTCAGGAAACAATCTAGACGCCTCAATGGGTTCTTCATGAGTTGGGATGGCCTCGCCTACCTCTTTGGTTTCATCTCTGACCATCCAAATTCTCCCTCGGCCCCCACTCTGGAAATACTCTAATTTTCATCTTTTTCTCATCTCTGTGCTTTCAACATGCCTCCTGCTCCAACTTGCCTCTTCCGTGCAGCCTCAGGTGTGGTGTGGAGAACTCCTACTCCTACTCAAATGCAATGATACATTTCAGGTATTATTGTCTCTGGGAGGTCTTCCTGACCCTCTCATTTTGGGTTAGGTGTTCCTGCTCCTCCTTTGTGCTCTTCTGATACCCTGTGCACATCCCCACCAGATGTTATTTTCCTTCTTCTTTTTATTTATTTATTTTTTTATTTTAGCATATTATGGGAGTACAAGTGTTAAGGTTACACATATTGCCCATGCCCCCTTCCCCTCTTGAGTAAGAGAGTCAAGCGTGTCCATCCCCCAAACGTTTCACATCTTACTCATTGTGTTTGTATATACCCATCCCCTCCTCCCCCCTCCCACCCTCCGGACACCCGATAAATGTTACTCCTATATGTCCACTTAGGTGTTGATCTGTTAATACCAATTTGCTGGTGAGTACATGTGGTGCTGATTTTTCCATTCTTGAGATACTTCACTTAGTAGAATGGGTTCCAGTTGTATCCAGGGAAATACAAGAGGTGCTCTATCCCCAGTGTTTCTTAAAGCTGAGTAGTACTCCATGGTATACATATACCACATTTTATTAATCCACTTATGAATTGACGGGCACTTGGGTTGTTTCCATAGCTTTGCAATTGTGAATTGTGCCGCTATAAACATTCGAGTGCAGGTGTCTTTTTCATAAAGTGACTTTTGATCTTTTGGGTAGATGCCTAGTAGTGGAATTGCTGGATCAAAGGGTAGATCTACTTTTATCGCTTTGAGGTATCTCCATATTGCTTTCCACAGAGGTTGAACTAGTTTGCAGGCCCACCAGCTGTGTAGGAGTGTTACTCTCTCACCGCATCCACGCCAGCATTTGTTGTTTGGGTACTTTTTGATAAAGGCCATTCTCACCGGAGTTAAGTGATATCTCATTGTGGTTTTGATTTGCATTTCCCTGATGATGAGAGATGTTGAACATTTTTTTCATATGTTTGTTGGCCATTATTCTGTCTTCTTCTGAGAAGTTTCTGTTCATGTTATTTTCCTTCTTTGTTTTCTGCCAATAAAGATGGGGTCTCACTATGTTGCCCAAGCTGGTCTCGAACTCCTTTCCTCAGTCTCCTTAGTAGCTGGGATTACAGGCAGCCTATGCAGATCTGCACATGGAAAGGGGCTGGAGGAGAGAGAAGAGATCTGAGAAAAATAATTAAATTCCCTCTTTTGCACTGGTTAGGGATTTGAGAAGGGCACTCGGTTCCATTCTGCAGAATCCCTTGAAAACATGGCTCAGGTGCGGAGTCTGCCATGTCTGGAGGATGGGTAGGAGGGATGCCTTGGCTTGTTGAGTTGTCCTGTATCGGTCTGGGTGGTCTGCAAAGTACGGTTAGCTCTGGGACTCCTGGGGTCCGTTCTGGGTTGAAATCTCTTTCTCAGCTTCCTTCTGAACCCACTTCTTTCAGGGCTGCCTGTGATCAACCTAGGAATGCCCTGATCTGTTCAACTGTCATTCTCAAGGAAGCCCTTGTAGGTTCAGGTTCAGAGTGTGTGTGTGTGTGTGTGTGTGTGTGTGCATGGAGAGAGACAGAGACAGTTTAATATCTTTTTTCATTTTCTCTCCTTTCCTCCTCCTTCTCTCTTCCTACTTTCCATGTATTGAGTGCTAATTAAATGCCAAGCATTCTGCTAAATCTTTTATATGCATTACGCTATATGCTATTTAATCATGGTTAGCACACACATTTAATTCTCACGAAAGTCTTAGGTTGAGGTTTAGAATGCTGGAGTCGTTTTCTTGCTCACACAGCTAGTGGATTGCAGAGCTGGGTTGAAACTCAGGTCCTTCTGACTCTACGTAAGCCTTTCTGACTGCTCCCTTTGCGTGAGCTTTTAGATTAAACTGCTTGTAAAAAATCCAACTTGAAAATAACTGCTTTGGGGATGCCATTTTTCTTCTTTTTTTTTTAACCTAAAAATGGATAGTGCAACCGACGATCAGCATGAGGTGTCGTCACAGAATGAATCCATGTTGTGTTCGGGAGACTGAACCCAGATGGGATGGACTCTCATTATTAGACTCCATGGGAACAGAGGACAGGCACTTTATGTCATTTCTTATTTTTCTCTGAACCAAACCTGATCAATACATATTGACTGTTGATAAGACCTTTATGCCGTGAAATCGTAATTAAAATATCCTCCCCATGTTCCCCAGCTCCTCTGTGCTCACCCTTTCTACATCTTATCATCTTAATCTGTTTATCTCAATGAAATTGTCTGATGGAAACTGGCTTTGGAGGGAATAAAACTATGGCTTGGGTCCCCATTTTGTTCTGGAGTTGTGGTGGTGAGTATACAAAGGGCTCTGGGGGCCGGGCGCGGTGGCTCACGCCTGTCATCCTAGCACTCTGGGAGGCCGAGGCCGAGGGTGGATCGCTCAAGGTCAGGAGTTCGAGACCAGCCTGAGCAAGAGCGAGACCCCGTCTCTACTAAAAATAGAAAGAAATTAGCTGGACAACTAAAAATATATATATATATAAAATTAGCTGGGCATGGTGACACATGCCTGTAGTCCCAGCTACTTGGGAGGCTGAGGCAGGAGGATCGCTTGAGCCCAGGTGTTTGAGGTTGCTGTGAGCTAGGCTGACGCCACAGCACTCTAGCCCGGGCAACAGAGTGAGACTTTGTCTCAAAAAAAAAAAAAAAAAAAAATAGAAAGGGCTCAGGAGAGGCGGGAGTGGGAAAGGAGGAGGGGCTCGCACACCAAGGCTCTCAGGGTGGGTCACTTTGCTGTGCCTGGAGCTCCTTTGTCTGGGACTGCAGAGAAGATAAATACCTGTTCCCTGGATGAATCACCTGGCTTCTGAGCCATCCTGGCTCCTTGGGAAAATGCCTGCCCTTTGCTCTGTAGTCTTAAAGCAATGACCAGCTTCCCCCTTTTGTGCTCCCTTAGGCTTTGGTTAGAAGTAAATAACTCTCATAGCTAATGTACCCTCCAGTGGAAAAAAAAAGAGAAGAATCTAAAGACATTCTAAATAAATGACCGAGCTGTTGGCTGGAAGTAAGAGGAAGATGAAAAAGTGCCCCTCATTCTTGCAAATTTGTTTTGGTTTCCTTTGCATTTTGAACGGCTGGAATCTGTTACTATAAATATATTTTGTTATGTAAATGCATCATGGGCCCACACCCCACTCTCCCCTTCCAGTCCCCTCCAAAATCCCTGAGTTGCAGAGCAGGTAAACAGTAGTTAGTAAACGCCTGAAGCAATCGACTTGTGTTGCTCTCATGCACAGGATGAAACGGTGGTATATGTGACAATTGTTTTTAGGAAAAATGAGGCATTTTCATCAATCGGTGTTTGGGGAAGTCTTCTGTGAATTTCCTGATTGCATGTTTGAATCAACCCTTTGACCAAGTGCTTATACACCTGAGCAGGGCGGCATGCTGGCTGCAGAGGGTGAGACAGAAAGAATCACAAAAGACCTCTACTCTTGAGGAGTTTTCAGACTCAGGCGGGATCTGTACCGATGGTCTTTGTGCAGCCAGCCCCTCATCTGGCCTGGCACCTGCCATGCATTTTAGGGGACAGCGATTGACTCAATAAATGACATGCACGGTAGGAGAATAAGTCTATGGTTAAGTGCCGGTGAGGGGTGACTTCTAGAGCTGCTCTAGAAGAAGGAAGTTGTCCCTGTGGGGAGATCAGGGAAGTCTTCTTAGAGCCTTTGAGTTAGTTCTTGCAAGAGGAAAACATGAAAAAGAGTGATGTGGGCATGTCCCCCCCGGGGCTGGGAAATAAATGATGGGTGCACTGAAAACCTACCAGTCAGAGCTTGAGAGAGTTTATGCTGGAGGAGGGGAAGGAGATTAAAAAAAAAAATCAGAAAACATTCTGAAAAGTACCATGCTGCTCCGGGCGCTGTAATCATTACAATTATCCTTAATGTTGAGGGTCGATAGTGGAGGGAGGTCAATGATCACTGCTGTTCTTGTTTACAATGAGGAGCTGGTAAGTCAGTCCCTGGTCTGGTCGGACTCTTCCCTCTGGTCTGGAGGGTACAGGGGACACTTGTGGGCTAATGGGGGCCATGACCATTTCCAGGCGGAAGAGAGGATGGCAATGTCTTTGCCCGGAAGGATGGTGCGTTCATTCCTTTGAAGCGTTTTCCTCAATATTTAAGTCGATTCCCCCCTGCTTGACTTCTCTGGTTCTTCTTTTCCTGTCTCATGGTTGACTCTCTTAAAGAGTTCATTTGGTACGTATTTGCAACATGATGTGGGCATTTTCCACATCCTTGACTTGTACAACCATCCTGGAGTGGCATTCACCTCCCCTGTAGAATGTGTGAATTTGCAATGCAGAGACAGGTAATATAAAGGATACACCTGTCTCTCCCTAGTGCCCTCAGTAACCCTCGAGTTGACACCAGGAGCTCTGGGACTTCCACACAGCACCACCTATGAGTCCCAACATCCTCCTCCCTCTCCCCAAATAGAGGGGATATTTTAAGAACACAATAAAATAGATACAAAGGACACAGCAAAAAATCAGGACCAAGGGCCAGTACCAAGTCAATCTCTGTTTCCAAGGAGCTTATAATTAATTGGGATCCAGTATAATCGACCTACATGGGTGGGTGGGTGGGGGGAAGAGCCACGTTTCTAATGTTTCTAAAATTCAAACATATACAAATCAATTACATGCAAATGAAGCCCATGATTTCTAAACAGGACACACAGTGAGGGAGATAAAAACATGTGCTCAAGGGAAAAACATCCCAAAGATAAAATGGCATCGAAGAGGATGCGTTTTTGTCGGTGCGTTTAGAGACCAAAAGGTTCTGACTCAGAGTGGAAAATGAATAATTTGTGTATGAGTGAGGATAAGTTACAGGCACATAACCAGCGAGGGCCCTGAGCTGGAGGGGTGGGGGGGGCAGGAAGTAGGTTGTACGCTTTGCTCCGAGTAACCTCTTGTGCAGAGAAACACACAAGGATTTGCATTAAGCTTTTCTTTTCCATTTTGTTGGCTGCTTTCAGAAGTGTTAGATGAATCAGTCATGCCAACCTTTAAAAGTTCGGGAGAAAAAGATTTGAAGAGAGCACGGAGGTATTTTGCAGCTCCACTGAAGCTCGCTGGATTAGAAGAGCTTCAATGGTAACAGTATTTCTTATTTAGCTTCTGTGACACCTTCCAATGAGCTCAAAGCATTTTAGAGACACTATCTCATTAATTCTTCCAACATCCTGGTGAGGGGGGGGGTCGGTGCCAGGGGTAATTTGTTGTCACTTTATGGTTTCAGAAAGGGAATGAAATGACTTCTTCTAAAATGATCGTGAAATTGGGCCGTTTCCAGAAAATAACCCAAGTGGTTCGAGTCCGTTTCTAGAGTCTTTGTGCTGAACTCTCATCTTCTTCTCCTGTCTCTTTGATCAGATGTCTGACACACCATAAAAGAGAAAGAATAGATACATTTTCTTTTGACAGATTATGATCTTCTTAGGTTTTCAGCATCGGGCTTACTTTGTACTTGAGCATTCGGAGGGAAAATCTGTGACCTTCAAAAATCGTCTGTGTCGTTCCGAAACCCCAGTATTGGTGAGCTGATCTTCATGTGAGTTTCTGCATCCAGAGTTCACATTTCCACGGAGGGCCCTTTCTTCCCAATATGCTCCTCCCTATCTTCGTGGCTACACCGTGAGCTCCAGGGAGTGCAGAAATGGTGGGGTTTTGCTTTTCCATCTCCTGGTACCCAGTATAGTGTCTTTCATAAGGTCACAGTGGGTGTTAGTTGAATGCAAGAGGAGGATATGTTTGCTAACACGGCTCAACATAACCACAGAAGCCCCTGGGTTAGTGCTATTTAGCTTCAGTCTTTTGAAATCCATCCCAGCAAAGGCTTGGGGACATTGGTCCACAATAGGGCATTGCCCTCTGGATGCTGTTATAGCTTGGGTGACTTTTTGGAGGCCTATTCTTAGAGTTAAAGGTTCGAAGAGTTGGAGGCTTAGACCTCTCCCAAAGTGGGTTTCATTTCTGATTTGGACTGGGCTCCACCGAATTGGTCCCGTAACAGAGATGAGCTCAGATAATAGGGGCATCCAAAGTTTCTCTGGAATCTGCAGCCCTGAGATCCGCCCCGGGCTGTCTAATTCATCCTGTCCCCGAGCTGGTATTCACCAGGTACGGTCAGCTGACAGCCTGTCACTCTGGAGTTAGCTTTTCTTGGTTTTCCTGAATGATAATGGCTAAAGACTTTGGGTTTTACTCTGCTTTCTCTAAACGTTGACGCTAAGGCAGCGATGAGAAATAAGATGGGCTTTTTTTTTTTGCGACAAAATCAGCAGGCAGAGAAAATCCCTTTTTGATGCTTCTGCTCAGATCACAGGTGACCCTTTGCCAGGACGGGAGGGCAGCTGCACTCCGTCACACAGCCGTAGGAGCTGGGGTGGGGGTGGGGGGCTGCCTCGCAGGGACACCTTGGGACTCTAGCCTTGGGTTGTTCCCTCTTTCCTTGTCTATTCCTGTCCTTGAAAGCTGAAGTCCCCAGGGACCCCCAACCTCCTGTTAGGGAACCAGGCCATGGAGCTCTGCCACACGGCCCCCTCCCGTGCACGGAAAACTTATCTTCTATGAAAGTTGCTGGGTGAGGGGACGGCCCTGGGGGAACGCACAGCAGGAGGTGAGCAACGAGCAGGTGAAGCCTCCCCTGTGTCTACGGCTGCTCCCCAACGCTCGCATCACCGCCTGCCCTCCCCACCCCTATGCGCCCCCCCTCTGGCCTGTGAAAACATTGTCTTTCATGAAACAGGTCCCTGGTGCCAAAAAGGTTGGGGACCACTGCTCTAAAGGACACACTGTCTCAATTTACTTTCTGGGCCAGGGATCTTCAACTCCGGGTGAGCAAGAGAATGCATTTAAATAGGTGACACGGGAAATGCTGCTTATGTTTTAATTTCTGAAGGCTCTCGGCTTCCCGAAGAGACTTCCAAAATTTTAAAGAAACTCCATATTAAAATGCAGGAGACAACTGGCTTTCCTCTTTTTCCCCCACTGGGCATGCGAGATTCAAATTCCTTCCCAGAGTATGGAAAAGTTGCTTGGTTTCAGCTTGTCCCTCCAGGAAACTCAATTAAATTGGACTAGGCAGGTTTTTTTTTCTCCCCTATTTTGTCCTGTGATTTCATTCGTGGGTTTGTAGCTGAGTGTCTGGCCCTATAGGGAATATGGGTCCTAGAAAAAACTTTTGCTTCATTTGAAGTTAAAAAACTGTTTTTTTTTTAAAAAAATGACATTCTTTTTCTTTTTTAATCTGTGCTATATAGCCTTTTCCCTTTTTAGTGTACCTTTTCAAATGTTTAGTTTCACTTTGAAATCTACCTTCTTGGGCTACACTGGTTTCCCTTGGTTCCTTGTGGTTTGTACTAGTTTTGTGGTTGAGATGTCTCTCTGGTCACCTTGGCAATGTGAAATATTTGCACAGAATAAACAACCCTCTTGCTTTTCTTTGCACCTTGCTGGAAAAAGACTAATTTAGCAAATACCTGCCAAAACCAGAAATGGATTCTTTTTCCCGCCAAACAATGCCCTTCCCCTCTCTTTCTCTCTCTCTTAGCAATTGCCGTCATGCAAGCTCAGTCAGGGATTATTTTCCTGAGTTGATTAAAGAGGATTTATATATATATATGTAATATGTAAAATATGTGTAATATGTAAGATATGTGTAATATGTAAAATATATGTAATATGTAAAATATATATGTTAAATAATATATAATAGGGTGGTCAAGACTATGAATCGTGGAGTCAAAATGATTTGAATTCTGATTCTGCAACATGCCAGGTGTGTGATTTTAAGCCACTATTTAACTCCTCTGAGCCTCTGTTTCCTCTTCTGTAGAATGGGGATATAGCAGGACATAGGGCCAAGGGTCGTTGGGAAGGTTAAATGAGATACACTGTGATGTGTTTTGTGCAATGCCTGGTACAGAGTAAGAGCTTGAATGTGGTTATCACCATCATAGTCATTATTATTATTGTTGTTATCATTAACCTGAAAGACATTAGTGCCATGAGATACTCTTTAAAAAAGAAAGCCATGACCAGCTACGTCGGGAAATGTGCACAGTGAGCTACCTTTTGGTGATTCGTGACGTCATGAACTTCATAAGGCTATGAGAATAGTTAAGAAGCTTATTTATTTTATTTAAGCCAGTTACCTATCCAAATTGTTGGACTGTGGAACGCATCTTCTCTCTTCTCCAGCATTCAGACACTTGGGAGGATGTTGCCCCAGGGGAATGGGGAACCCTCCTCTTCCTTCCCCAGTAATCACAGAAGCTTGTACTATTAAGAGTCCCCTCTGTGGAATTGATGACATCGGCACGTAAGAGGTGAATTCTGTAATTTAGACAAACACCTATGGCAGCCTGAGAAACACAAGGAAACATGCACTGAAGACCACCTGGTAGTATGATGTGTTCATTAGTCCAAAATGCTTTAACCTTCTTTTTTCTTTTTTCCTCTTCTTCCTTATAAAACTAATCAGTTTATTTGGAACTGGACATGCCTAAAGTGAATATCCAATTCTTACTCAGTGTTTGCCCATTGGTATGAAGTGTTACCCAGTCTTGTGCTCCAGAAATAAAAACGTAAGAGGTAGAAATAAGGCTCCCTTTCTAGAAGATACAGAGGTATTTGGATAGCCAATGAAGCTAACAAGATATGTGGCCCTCTTCATCCGTGGGTGGAGTCAGGTGGAAATGCCACTGTAGGGACCAAGGGTGGAGGTTCCCCTTGGCCTTCTGAAGTTTCGCTGAAAAATCATCTCCCAAAAGGCAGAATAATTGGAGAAAAGGCACACAGATTTATTTAATGTGTGTCCGTGGGATCCTTCAGAATGGAGACTTAAAGATACAGGGCAGATTGTTCCATTTTCGTGCTTGGGTTCAACAAAGTATGAACAGTCATGTAGAAATATGATCGGACGAAAAGAGTACGGTCTCATGCCAATAGACGGAGTGGGGAAATCCAGCAAGGCCTGTCTGTCTAGATTCTTCTCGGCCTCTGGGCAGCATTCCTTCCTCCTAGGTGTGGGGTAAGACCCTCTCTGGAATGGGGGTCTTGTGACCTACAGTCAAACAAGGTAGGTCGGAGGATTTCTTTATGGCCAGTTTTTTTCATAGGATATTTTCAGGTTTTATGGCTGGCTCTTGGGAACAGGGGTTCTGGTTTCTAGGATCTACCCTGGGGAAGAGGGATTCTGGTTTCTATGGCCAGCCTCCGGGGCAGAATGGGATTGAGAGACAGGAGACAGAAAGGCAGGAGAAGGTGAGAGAAAACCTTTTTTTCCCAAGGCCTTCCTTTTAGGGCACTGTTTTCTGAGCCCCAACACTACAAAGCATTGTCGCCATCACAATGGCAGAACCCTTGTTCTCCCTGAGTCCGGCATCCCCATGAGATAAATATAGTGTAGAGCTAAAGAAACACAGTGGGGCCTTCCTGCTGCTTAGCAAAGCATTGTTTATTCATGGTCTTGGGAGCAGCAGCCCCAAGAATAAGACAAGACCTTCAAAAAAATACTGGAAGTGGCTTTCAGTCTGGAAAGGTCTGGAACAGAAGCTGTCAGGGAAAAGCAAGCGGGGAGGCACCTCGACTCTGAGTCAAGATTAGACTGGGATGGCTGCGTGGCTGAGGAGCTAGAACAAGAATCGAGGTGTCCTGCAAGGTGAGAAACCAGGCACAGGACGCCACCACGAACGCCCAACGAGAGAATGAGTTTCCTCTAGAGCAGGTGTCCTCAAACTACGGCCCTCGGGCCACATGCAGTCCACCTGGCACATTTATCCAGCCTTCTGGGTGTTTTTGCCGCCGCTGCCTGTCCTGCTTAGCAGCCGACTTGGCCCGGGCCCACAGTGCGCACTCTCCAATGTTCTGAGGGACAGTGAACTGGCCCCCTGTTTAAAAAGTTTGAGGACCCCTGCTCTAGAGGATTACTGTCCCAAGCTCAACTCCAAGTCCCCTTGGGGCAGAGGGTGGTCTGGTCTTGGTGATCTAGAATTTGGAGGATAGTCCTGATATCAAATGCAGTGTTCTGTTGTCTCTAGACTCTTGAATATATTAGAATCACCCTCTGATCTTAAGTTAAGCCTTCCCTGGGAGGCTGGGTGGCATGAGATGTTCTTATTTTTTTCCCTCTGATCCTCATTTAGAGTTTCCCCATTTACGAAATGAATGCTTGCAATAGACAACGCTCATGTTCTCTTCTAGCACAAGGATTTTGGCACTGCTTGACCCGATGCAAAGCTTTTGGTTATTTTACTCTAACTTTTATCTTCAGTTCTTTTGCACAGACAGAGGAATTGTTACAATCTGTTAAGTATTTGCTATTTCCTCTCAGGTGACCTTTAATTTTCAGGATGGCATGTATTCATTGGAAGCTCAGAGCTCCATCCCAACATTGATAGCTGCAACCAAAGGCTGACTGGCTGATTTTTTTTTTAACAACTGATGCTGGAAGTTGCCACCGTAATTACTCCTTGTTTAGTCAATAGCAGAGTTAGTAGTAAAAATGTCAGAAATGTAGCGACTCACCAGGTACTTTTTCTAAGCTGCCCTAGAGGCAAGAGGCAGCCAAGTGCTATCAGCTTAGATCTGCTATGGGAGCCCATTCCCTGTGTCAGGACAGGGCGTGTGTTTGCATCTGACTGTCGGGAGACAAGGTGGGGGTGGTGGTGCCATCTTTTGTCAAAATGGGCCAAACTTTGGGAGATAATATAAGAGGCTTTATTTCTTTTTCCCTTCTTTCCCCCTGTGTGATGTGTTGTTTGTCCTGCAGGCCTGCAAATAAATGCTGGGCAAAGGTTCAGGTAAATGGAGATTGTGTTCCTCCAAGGAATGCCGGAGTTTGCAAACAGGATCCTTAAGACAAAAAAAAAAAAAAAAACAACCCAAAACACCAGGCATTCTGGAGCCAGGGTGGCTGGGCGCCTGTGAATTCCACCTGCAGAGCACCTTGGGCCCCAAGAATTAGATGCCTGCAGGATTTATCTTCCCATGCTAGAGAAGGGAGAGTTCTTATCTCTGGTCACTCAGAAATAATCGATTTAAACGTTTCCCTTCCCAAGGTCTATAACCTGGGTACAACCGGTCTCCTCTGAGAGTTGGTTCTAAAGGAGGTGGCACTCAGAGGGCTGAGCTTGGGGTACATGGACATTTACTTGGAAGACTCTGGGGGTAAGCCTGACTTTTTAATTAATTAATTTATTTTAACCATGCCTTCCAAGATTTTTAAGAAAGTTATCCCCATTGGAAAAGACAAACGGATTAATTTTTTTTTTTATCATATCCCTCAGAAAAGTTTGAGTCTAGGAAAAAAAAAATGAAATAGCTGTTGAACGAACCCACGAATAAAGGAATTGGGAAGGACAGGGAGTAGTGGATGAGGATCTATGGCATGAAATCAGTCTTGCAAGTGGTGTTCCGGAACCCCAAGTCTCGAATGGTTGGTTTTGGCCATGACCTCTTCGTTGCAGGTATTTGAAGCATTTCTAACTCTGTTTGCACTATCGACTGTGGGTACTTCAACCTCTGACCACTGAGGGCAGTCAAGGATCTTCTACTTATTTCCCCTAATCTTCAAAATAATGCTTGTATGATGTAAACCAGAAGACGACAGAAGAGACACACATGGGCATATCTTATTGTTTTTCAGGCTTGCTGTCATGACGGCATTCACCAAGGTGTGGCCTGATTTTATTTCGTCCCTGGCGGTGTCGTCCCGTGAGTTTTATCACGATCGGACTCAGAAAGTTCCTCTGTACTCTAAGCTTCTATGATGATGATTCCAACTCTTTCTCCAAAACAGGAGCGTTCAGTCAATCCACACTGGGACGGTAGCATTTCTGCCAGGGAGTCAAGTTTAATGTCGTATCCGTCTTGAAATCTTCATTCCATGTGGTGGGAAATTGCTCGTGTGGCCCCTGCAACAGGTAAGACCCAAAGAAAGAAAGAGAAAAAGTCTTCTAGAGGGACCAAGGCATCAAGACACATACATGTGTTGGAAGAGAAGAAAATAGAAAACAAACAAACAAAACATAAACAAAAGCTTTTGGAGGGTAGGAATTAGACCCATGAGAGGTGCTTCATTAAACTCTTTTTATATAAAGAAATGAAAAAGACAAAATTTTAGACAACTCCTTTCTTCGAGTTTATGCTATCCCAGCTAGATGCCTTCATAAGTCAACATTAAATATTTCATTTAAAATTTATTTTTTAGTTGAAATTATTTTTAACTTCACTCAACCAGCATCTTTTTTCATTAATTTATTTTTTTCAGCATATTATGGGGGTACAGACATTAAGGTTACATATATTGCCCTTGCCCTCCCTCCCCCCTTGAGTCTGAGCTTCAAGTGTGTCCATCCCCCAGATGGTGCACATCTCACTCATCATGTATGTATATGCACATTCCCTCCCCCCCACCTGCCCGACACCCGATAGATGTTATTCCTATGTGTCCACTTAGGTGTTGTTCAGTTAATACCAATTTGCTGGTGAGTACATGTGGTGCTTGTTTTTCCATTCTTGGGATACTTCACTTTAGCAGAATGAGTTCCAACTCTTTCCAGGAAAACACAAGAGGTGCTGTCTCACTGTTGTTTCTCTTAGCAACCAGCATCTTTTTAAGCATGTGCCACCACATGCTGCATTTTGTGGCCAGTAACCGGGGGTCACAGAACAGAACAAAATGTGGAGAACAAAATAGACTGGTCCCCTGGTCTGCCTATTTGCTGTAGTGTAGGGATGGAAATTGGTATTAAGTTATATTTGAATATATCGATAATTAAAACGTATGAAAAGTCCTACATGGCAAAAGAGCAGAAAAAATTAGTGTGGGGAGGGGCCGGAGCACACTTGATATTATCTTCGAGAGGGGCGTCCTGGGGAGGTGACATTGCCACCGAGGTCTCAAGGACGAGGAGTGGGAACATCTCGGGCAGCAGGAACCGTGCGTGGGAAAGCCTGAGAGAGGACAGACAGAGCCCGGGCTTCTGGGTTGCTGAAAGGCAGCCAGTGGTCGAAAGTGCAGGGGTGACGGTGTGACACCTTCTGTCACCCATCGTAAGGGTCGCAGCAGACATTCCTGTAACAGAAACAGGCCAAGAAGAGGAAAGCGTGACAGATTTACTGGACCACGGCTTCATGTGACATGGGAGCCTTCAGAAATGAAGACCTAAAGACCCAGGGAAAAATCGTCCCCTTTCGTGGTCAGGTTGGAAGAAGGATGGACAGCCGGGTAGCGATGGGAGTGGTGGAGAGAGAATGACCCAATGCCACAGAGTGAGGCGGGGGGGCCAGCAGGGCCTGTCTGCTCGGATTCTTCTCGGCCTCTCCGGGCGGCATTCCTTCCTCCCGGGTGTGGGGCAGGAGTCCTCTGGCATGAGGGTCCTGTGACCTACCCTGAGCCGGGGCAGGGCATTTCTCGGCGGCCAGCTCCCGTGCAGAAAGACAGGGGGATGCTCACAGCCCTGTTTCCAGGCCTCACGGCTGGCGTGGGGGAAAGGAGTTCTAGTTTCCACCATCCCCCACTTGTGGGGAAGAGAGAGGGGTGAGAGACGGGAGGGCAGCAGGCGGTCTGCTAGTGACTCTGCTTCTGGGACCTTCCAATCTCCGTCGGTCCAAAGGACTCGGCATGGCAAAGCGACATCCTTCGGGGTATCCCTTTCTGAGCCCCAGAAAAAGCAAAGGGTCAGGGGAAGGGGGAGACAGGGCAAAAGGAGGCCAGGGGAGAGCGGCACAGTGCGGCACACACTGGGGCTTCCGGGCCAGGAGAACCGGCGCGCCAGGACAGGTCACCGCGCGATTGCGCTGGTGAGCCGCGCCAGCCGGTTCACGTTAAAATAACTCTAAATGTGTTTCTTGGTGGCTGTGCGGAGAATGAGTTGGGGATGAGCAAGAGTAGGAGAAGGAAGACCACAGAGGAGGCTGGGGCGGGGCACCTGCTCTCGGGCTGCTTCTCTGAGCAGTGAATGAACCTGGGGCTGAGCTTGAGTGGCAGTGGGTAGTGACAAGGGCACACGCACGGGAGGTGACTCCTGAAGAGTTGAATGGGGGTCCAGGCTCTGCTTTGGGGATTTTTTTTTTTTTTCAGCTGCCTAGACAAACTGTTTACACTTGCAACTTGACTAGAACTCCGTTCTAGAATAATAAAAACAACCTTGGGCTGCGTGGAGATTAAATCGCACCAGTGCGTGGATTGTGCGTCACACGGCGTTTCTTTCAAAGATCTTTCCCCTCTCATCCGTCTGGCCAACTCCTAACTCCCCTTCGAGGTTAGCTCGTCACATTCCGAGAATGTCTTCTCGGATCACGGAATCCTCAGAGATGTCACCGCGTCACTCCCAGCGCTGGGAGTAAAGAAAGAGTCTTAAAAATTCACTTGGTCGATTTTTAGTTGTTGTTGTTGTTTTGACGTAGATGGGGTGCACTCTATAGATCACATCGTGTGAACCTGTCACTCGATCTATGAAGATCGAGTTTATTGATTTCTTAGAACATAGAACATAAGTGCTTTTAGCAGGGCAGTGCCGTGGACCCATAGAAATCTGACCCAGTCTGGAATTGAGCTGCTGAGCAATGGTTGGATTTACATAGTTTCTTTTTTCTTTTGAGACAAGGTCTCGCTCCGTCTCTCAGGCTGGAGTGCAGTGGTATGATCATAGTTCACTGCAGGCTCCAGCCTCTAACTCCTGGGCTTAAAGTCATCCTCCTGCCTCAGCCTCCTGCGTAGCTGGGACTACTGGAGTGCACCATCGTGCTTGGCTAATTTAAAAAAAAATTTTTTTTTTGTAGAGATGAGATCTTGCTGTGTTGCCCAGGCTGGTCTCGAACTGCTGGCTTCAAGTCATCCTCCTGCCTCGGCCTCCCCAAACTACTGGGATTACGGGAGTGAGCCACAGTGCCTGGCGCTTCCATAGTTCCTTAGAGTACCTAATGCAGCACTTTTCATCAAATCATGACTCCAAGGCTGGTGGAGGATTTGATTTCTTCACAGGTCGCCTTGTAGCATCAAAGATGCAGGGGCCAGGTGAGAGACAATGCGGCTGAAAGTAGGAATATAAAACACACAGGCGGAGGAGGGAGAGGCACCGGGAAAGGCCATGCTGGGGGTTTGAGGGGAGAACAAGGATGATCGAAAGGACTCTGGGCTTGAGAAAAAATAGGGGTGGGGGGGGGGGAGAAGGAAAAGTAGAATCCATTAGACTAGGTTTAGCCAAAATAAAATGGTGTGGAAAGTAGAGATGAGAATAAAATGAGAGATTCTCTTGGGTCTGGACTCCTTGTTAACTCTGCTTTCTTTCTTTTTGTTTGTCTCGGCAGGGGAGTTGTCACGCCTTCTTAGCAGGTTCCACCCCTCACGGCCACCGGCCACCGGCCACCGTCCTGCTTGTCAGCTCTGATTTGAAAGGAACAAGGACGCTGACACGCCGGATTCATTCCAGAAAGAGGTACCGAGTTCTGACTACGCGCGAAACCCTAGGAATCGAATGACGATGAAAAGGAAGGTATGGCCATTGTCACCTTGGGGCTTACAGTTGGGGAGATAAATGCACGGCAACGCCCCTGCGTTCTTTCGTCATGAGTAAATTGTAGCTCTGAAGAATCGTGCGCCTCCTTCCACCTTAGGGACGGAAATGGATTCGACCGTGGAAGACTAAAGGCTAGACGTGGTAGTAGGACCGAGGCTTTGTTTCTGACCTCTCTTGAGTTTGATCGCCTGCCGAAGGAGGTGCTAGACTAGCACCCGTGTCTGGGGTTGAGACAGGAGCAATGAAATGGGCGCCTGAGACTAGTGTTCACCCCTGTCACCTCAGAACACGAGACCCCTTAGACTACAATCCAGTGAGTGACCCCCACACCATCACTGTGGTTGCAATCGAAGTGCGAACTCTTTTGTTTTGACTTTGGGTTGGTGGGTTTGCGCTGTAACTGTATCTGCTGCCCTACATCTCTGGTTGACACCGACCGGTTGACCTCTGCTTACCTTGTGCTTGCTAAAAAGAAACATATCTAATACCACCCACCTCTGTGATAAGAGCAAGAGAAAACAAACAGTGGAAAAGACCCTTTGGAAGCAGATGGCCTCCCGTCAGCTGGGGCACCACACGACCGGGAAGGAGACTGGTGGCGTCCACCTCGGGGCCAGTCACCGGCATTTGGTCTTAGGGGTTTAGATCTTGGTTCGGAGCAGAGTCCCAGGCTGGACTCCGGCAGTAGTTTGCAGAGTGTGATATGCTTAATGGACAGTTAAGGGGAAATGTAATTTCTTAGCTTGTGAGTCAGTTTCCAACCATAATTTCCATGTTTCTGTCTAGGACCAGATGACCTCAGCTACACAGTTAGGTCGAGTCATTAGAAAATATCTTTGGAGATTTCCTCTGTTCACCATTTCATCTTTTGCTTGGAGTCACTTACCTGCCTCTCAACCTCTGTCTTCCTTCCCTAGGTTTAAAACAAAGTACTTGAAGGTCACCAAAACACTGCTTGGTTCCTCTAAAAACAGAATTTGGGGCAACCTGCATGCCTGAGGTGAAAATAGAGTGACAGAGAAATAGCAAGCACCCAGAATATTTTGGGGAAATGTTAACTGGTGATGGTTTTTTCTTGTCTCTCACCTGTACACATACCACTGTATCCAGTTTGGAAAGAAAAAAGAGATTAAAAAAATAACTTAGAGTTTAGGAAACAAAACCTATTTGAATTGACCTAATCATTTCAACGCGTGTGTCATGATAATGAATTAACCAACAAACTGACTGAGTTTAAAGACTTTCAAAAATGGTTTTAGGTTTGAAAGCCTAAAGTCTGAGGACCAGAGAATGCTTTGGGGGAAATCACAGCCAGGGGAGGAAATGAAAAGTGACTGAAAATATCCAGAAGTAGGCTAGAGAAAAGCAGATTTCAAATCCTGGCTCTAACATTTCCAAACTGTGTGTTATTAAGCAAATCATTTGATTTCTCTGGTTCTCTTTATCTATAAATGGGATAGTACCCATTTTACATGTAATTACAGGAATTAGAAGCTATGTCAGGTTAATGTGCCTAATAGTTATTCAAATTGGTTTAAAAAGATCCCAAGTATTTTTAGTTGTTTGAGAGTCTTTTCTAAAACTGCAAACCCCAAAAGTGTGTAATTCCCTTTCATTATATAGTAAGAAATGCTTTTGAGTTGGTTGAGATGTTTTCAGCTGTGAGTTTGAGAATGCCTGATTTAATTGATTGAAACCAGAGGGGAAATTGTCTCATCTAACAAGAAACGCAATGCGGGGTGATTGCAAGCTTGGCTTGATACAGCCCTCAGTGACACGATGTCCTGCCGCCTGTCACCCCACTGAACCCAGTGCATTAGCCCTGACCTTTGGTCGTGCACCTCACAGTTTCAAGGTGGCCACTCTGGTTCTAAAGATCACATCCGCAGATAGTCTGAGGCACGTCAGGGAGGCAGATCTCTCCTGGAAATCGCCTACTGGACTTTTTGTTATGTCTTCTTGGCCTGAGCTGGATTATATATCTGGGCCCAACCACGCTACTGGCAAAGGAGAGAGGAATTACCCTTGATGTCTTAGATTTAACATCTTCTCCCTGGGGGAGGGAAGGGCCCAGTATCCACAAGTGCATGACCCCCGGATGCTTAAGCAAAAATAGCATTCTGTTAGCAAGGAAGAGAGGAGGGGCGGGGGAGGAAATGGCTGTGGTGTAGGTAACCAACAGTGTTTTTCACACCATCCTTATCTTTTTTGAAGGGAGGAGGGAGTTAGTGGTTATTACAAAGCTCAGAACAAGAGGATGTCATGATGGCTGAAAGGCTGGACGTTATGGTCATCTGGGCTTTATAGCTGAGCATTGGCTATGTTTTCTTTTTCTTCAACATCATTGGTTATGTAGCCAAAATACGTATCGAGCAAGTGAAAACCCCAATATTGGAGAAATGGCTTGATCACTCTTCTCTTTTTGTTTGATCGGTTTTTGCAGACTATTTGTCACATGAATTTGATTGGACGGACAGAAAAATTATCTCTTCTTCTAAGGAAGGAGAGAAAATTTTATCTAGAGAGCAAAAACTAAAGAGGAAGTAGGTAGTTGGGAAATAAATGCCTTAGAAGACATGGAAAATGGGATTTCAAAGATTTTTTTTTTCAGAGTAGCTAGAGTGCAAAAAAGACATGAAGAAAATGTCATCCTGTGATGTTTCCTGATACCCTGGTGCCATTTTTCTATACTTCCAATATTAGCCTCCGATTCTTTTAGCAGTATTTCATTTTATATGTGAAGAATAGCTTGTGTTCTATTCGTTTGATGTTTTTTAATGGTGTTTTAATCATTGTATATGATCATACCATGCCCCAAGCACATTGCCTGAAAATGGTTTATAAATAAAATTATTGTTATTATTATCTTTATCTCTTGTAACAATACTCATTATATTAAGATTGTATCTTGGCTGGAAATAGTCCAACATATGTGATTATATGTAATCAGCCTATTTTTTTTCTGCTTTTTTTTTTTTTCCTTAAACCCTGTTGCTCACACTCAACTTTGTTCTATCACTAAACAAACTATTGTTTAGAAGTTGTCAGTGACTCTGATTTGCTTTGAAGAATAATTCTTTACAGGTTTCAACAAGAGCTTCTCTTCTCCTGGTAGGACTGGGAGCTGAAGAAACTCTGTGTTCCCAGTGGACATGTGTTGATAGTGGTCACAGCAGTACCTGGAGATGGCATTGCTAGAACTTTCACCTGAAGCCCAGACCCCTGAGGCTTTTCATAGGACAAAACTATGATTAATAGAGAGAATTATTATGGATGCCTAGTTTAGCTTGATAATAGAAGATAAGTATTAAAACTGTCTGAGTATAGGAGGGGCTGCCCCGGGAGTTGTGATAACCCTATTATTGCAAGTGTTCTAGAAGACTGCCAGCCACTCATTTGGGGTGCTGTGAAGAGAATTCAGATATTCACTGAATTTATTGAATACCAGGGTGGCATTCAATGATCTCTCAAGTGGCTACCCTTTCTAAGATTCTGTTTCTCTGCAGGTTGAAATTCATGCCCTAGTTTGTCTCTTCGGTTGTGTAGTAATATCGACTGCAGGACTGTTCCTCTAGTGTCCTTCAAGGGTGAAAGGAAGTGCACTTTTCTATTCAGCACATTTTGGTATGTTGCAAGGAATGTCGTGATTTTATCATTCTTAAATAAGGGGTAGTAGCTGTCTGGAGGCTGTAGCTGGTTGGCTTTGAGGGTCAGAGGCTCATCTTCAGGAGCTCAAGGTTTGCATATCTGATTCTCTGTGTGGGTCAACGTGTTTCCCTCTCCTCTTTGCATATTAACTGATCTGCTCCACATAAAATCTTGGTAAGTGGAAAGTTTTAGAAATAAAAGGGTTATTATTAAGGCCGTCGCCCGTGCCCCTTCTGTCTGATGGATGATTTTGTCAACGCATGGTATTGGTTTCAAAACTGACCAGATAGGAGCATGAACAGTGCAAATGCATCCCACAGGCAAAAAACCAAATCCATGCACACGGGCTACTGAGAGTGGTGCAGGGCAGGAAGCAGACTATTAAGGGTGACTTGGTGTACATGGGAAATTGGAGACCAAATATTTTGCCAAACCCCCCTTAAACTGTTTAAGGACAAAGCTATATATATATATCTGAGCAAATGCCTTCTAGTCCTTTATGCATGTAAATTTCTTTTTTTTAACCAGAACTCTATTACTCTTATTTGAGCTTGCTCACTCCTAATGAAATTCAGTGGGTTAAAGTAGACAAGTTCCTGACTTCCTAATCTCTCTCGACATCCGTCTTCCTTTCGAGGCTGGCGCTGTCTGGGGGTACTCCTCAGAAGGCTCAGGGCAGACCCCAAGGCCATCTTCTCTTGTGAACTTCGCTTTTGTAAGTCGAGCTAACAGGTGGCCACAGCTGACCGCTGCTGCTCAAAGGGTTTGCTTGTAGGTAACCGTTCCTGTTGTCCTGCGTCAAGTGTAAATGTGCAGGCAAGAAAGAAGTTCATGCCGGGCTGCACTGAAATGCCGACACCCACCCGTGGGACGTCGCATGGGCAGGAGTGCACTGGGACAGGCTGGCCCTCCCGGCCTGGGTTAGCCGCCCCCCACAGAGGCGGGGGGCGGGGGAGGGGAGGGCAAAGGACTTCCTCTCCACAGATCTGCAGTGTTAGGTTCTTATTCTTCTCCTGCCTGACAGATGGGGAAACATAAGTGACAAAGTGACAGCCAAAAAAAACCCCAAAATTTACAAGTGCAACACCATTGCATGCATCCGAGAACTTCTTGGGCTGGTTCCTAATCTCTCCCTTACCTGCCGAGTGTCAGGGCAAAGGCAGGGAATGACACACCGTTTGCCCCGCCCTGGCACCGCCCTCCCTCTGGGCAGCAGGTGCTTCTCTCTCTGCCTGGGCTCTGCTTGGTCCGAGGCTTTCCTGAAGGGAGCGAACCCCTTTATTTGACTTGACTGAACCTCTCATTTGCTGTGAGGTTCGTGCATCTACCTGTGCAGACCAATTACAGGGTCTAGACCTAGCAATGCAGCGAGGAGAGAGTCAGACGCGAATCTCTAAACGCAGTTCTAGGTCAATGTGTAGTAAGCGTGTTCGGTAGGTTTGCTACGCCTTGGGAAACTCTTTACTGCTCAAATGGATTTTCTCATTTTTATCTAATTTTTAGTTCTGACTTGTTTCGCTATCTTAACTTCTGACGATGTAACATTTTGTTTTTTATTTTTGAGCCAAATTAAGCCAAAAAGAGGGCTTCCTGTGTCTACTTTGAAAAGATGGCCCTATGGTCACCTCATTTTCTACATCTTTCTTGTATAATTACAAATCTTTGATTCTGTGAAGAACGACTTACGTCGATGTAACCTAAGTTTGATAAATTCCTTTTCTGGATATTGTCCTGGAACTATCACTTTGTTTTCGGGTAGAGTTGGGTCAATTCAATCTCTCAGTGGCCTTCTAGTGGCTTTGAAGAAAGAATCCCATTTATTGAATCTGAAAATTAAAAATAATGCTGGTAGGCATTCACTGGTTTAATGTCCCTCCCGAAGCAAATTAATCAGTAGTTATTAAACTTGTTACTTGTCATTAAACTTATAATTACCTTAAAACGGTCACATATAACATAAATATTAACTTGATAATTTTAATATTTAGCCAAATTTATGCTTTGTTAATTTTCTTGTTCATTTTCTATGTTGTGTTCTACTTTTTCACGAGCGTGTTCTTCTTTCCATTTCGATACTGATGCTTTCTGTGCCTCTTTGACTTCCCTCCTGTGGCCAGCTCAGTGCTGGGCACCGGGTGGGCTGTTGGCGTGTTTGCTGATGGGCTCATGGATGAGAGGATCTACGTTAGTGATTTGTGGGCTAGTTTAAGAACCTCTGTTTTCTGCCACTGGTGCTTATTTGCAAGTCTTTGTGTTTAAACAGCCTGAGACGGTCCTGGTGCACCAGGGTAGGTGACAAGAACAGAGTAGTTAAAGCACTGGAACATTCTCTCGTGGGGTTTCAAAACTTCAAACCAAAAAATTGCTTATAGTGAAAATGAGAGATTGTGATTTTCATTCCATCCTGCAGGGCAGGGTTCCTCAGCTTCAGCCATGCAACCGTTGGGGCCAGATGACCCCTGATTTGATGCCAGATGTCTGTGCATTGTAGGAGGCCAGCAGCATCCCTGGGCTCTGCCCATGAGATGCCACTGGCAGTCAGGGCCACCAAAAGTGTCTTCAGACATTGCCAAATGTCCTGCTTGGGAAACAACTTCCCACGGCCTCCCTGGGCCGCAGGGGCTCTGGCTTCTGCCTGAGCAGGCAGCTTTCTCCCAAGCTGACACTGGGGTCTCGGTCTGGGGGCTCTTCTATGCAAAAGCATCCCGGAATCGTTCTGTTTTGTCATGGAGCAATGGAAGAAGAACCAACAGATAAACTGTCAACGTAGTCAAGGACACCCTGGGACATTCTGGACTTTGCTTCTCTCTGCTTGCCAAGCTCTGCCCTTCATTTTTTTTTCTTTCTGTCTCCCAAGTTCTATGCTGATGAGATGACCATTTAACTCCTGGGGGGATGATACCAGCCATCCACGGGACACTGGAACAAACCACTTCTTGGGGACCACGTCGGATCACAGCCGAAATTCTGCAGAGAGCTATCCATCAAGAGCACAGTTTGCTGAAGCTTCCCATTGACCCAGTACTCCACTATCTCTGGAGCTTTATCTTCTAAGACAGGTGTCCTTGAACTATGGCCTGAGGGCCACATGAGGCCGGCCGAGGACATTTATCTGGCCTGCCGGGTGTTTTTTGCCACCGCTGCCTGTCCTGCTTAGCAGCCGACTCGTCCTGGGCCCAGAGTGCGCATGTGTGGAATGTTCGCCGCACTCTCCAACGGTCTGAGGGACAGTGACCTGGCCCCCTGTTTAAAAACTTTGAAGACCCCTGTTCTAAGACAATGTTGACGAACAGCTTTCCTTTCATTCACGTTTCCCTCTTAAGAGAATAACACGTAAGCTTAATTCTTCACAAAATCTTCAGCAAATGCCTTTTAATCCAACACAATGGTAGTTATTTTAAGAAGGTTGGCAAAGGACTGTGGCGGTTTTCTGTTTTTCCGTCTGGGTTGCCCCCCCTCTTCATACAGAAGCTCTCAATCACATTTAATCTTGGCTTGCACCAACCCACATTAACTTTGTTTGCACAGAACTGATATCACTGCCTTTAGCTTTTCTTCTTTTTTTTTTTCATCTCCCCAGTGGGCCCTTACAATTTAAATAAGACATTAAACACACACACACACACACACACACACACACACACACAGAGTTCCTAGATAGCGTGTATCTTTAACTTCTGGGACTTGAGTCCACACCCAACCTGTGTTTGTTTGTTGAAGGAAGAGAGGGACCTATCAGACCACAAATGGAGACAAAGAACTCAAAGAAGAAAATACCTGGAGAATGAATGAAATGACCTCCAGAGAGGACACGTTGCAAGGGCCTGGGGGAGCAAGCCACCATCTGCAGAGCGATTAAAGTCTTCCTTGACCCTTGGAGGTGTCGGGGAATCTCTGTTCTCTACACATGAGACCAATCTAGAGATTTCTTGTCTGTGTTACCAAAGGGACGGGTCTTCTGTGGATTTCAGGTGGGGCTTCCTCTAGTTACCATCGGGCATATACACGACCACAGCTTTGCAACGAGCAATTCAATGCTCCTTCAGCCCTGAGCTCATTCCACCCACCCGTTACCCTCACCCCACATCTTTTACGTCAACTTCATGTCCTGAAAACATTTTAGGTTAACCTTGAAAAGATCATACGGGGTTCTAGGACACCCTCCACCCAGTTTCCCTGACGTCCGAGCCTTACATCGCGTTCGAACTCCCTCCCCGTTTTAAGAGCTCGTTTTCCCTTTTGCATTCTGAAGGAAAAGTTAGACTTGCCTGCTCATACCAGGAATGCTTAAGACAAAAAAGATGCTTAGTATTTTGTCAATTGTTTACCAATCTCCAACTGGGATTAGCTTCGTTCTTCATATTAATAAGCAAAACTTTGTATTCAAACGTATTCTTCGATTGCGACGTACAAGAGGGAGATGTATTTCTCCATGACATGTGTCAGCAAGAAATTACACCAACCTTCTGTCCCTCTCTTATTTTAGAGGTGGGGCACTATTTAGGGATTGGATGATCCCTACAATCTGAAAATCTTAGCAGTTTTGTTCAGTGCGACACCAGCCAGTCTATATCACATTGCCTTCTTTACATCGAGTGTGCATCAAGTAGACTAGAGTGCATTTTTGGATGGAATAAATAGAGCCCTCCCCCCCCAAAGGATTTAAAAGATGTGTTAGAGAAAGAAGCAGTGAGAGGTGCATACACTTTGGCAAATGTCTGGTACATCAGAGTGTTAAATAATATTGCTTTATCGAGATCTCTTTTTTGGAATTGGAAGTATAAATACTGAAGCCTCCAGAGAACCTTGAATGGCAGATTTATTTTGCTAACAAAATAAAGTGATTACCAAGAAATCAGAAACGGCCGAACTGGGAAGGGCCGCCCTGCTAGTGACAGATTCCGAGTAGATTGTGCCTTTATCTTTGGCTTCTCGAAGTAGCAGAAATAAGGGCTCAGATGATAGCAGTCAGAAAGGCTCTGTCCTCTTTCAGCAAACCACAATGATTTGGGGGACAAGGACACAGAGGTGCTCAGGAAGAACCTGGGTCACGAACCTGTTCGATTTCAATCTGAGAACATTGTCTGTTTCAGAAAGAGGTTCTGCGCATCGGAGATGCAGGTGGGGAATTTGCTTGCTTCTGCCCACCTTTGCACGCAGGTGCACTGCCTGGCCCCTCCCTTCCCTTCCAGCCCTCTGCCCACCCTCTCAAAGATCTTGTTTGATTGTCCTCCCAGGAAAAACTCGAGATGAAACAAGATAACTCCTTGGAGGAGGAAAGATGGAATTATGGATACCCTGTGTACTCAGATTTTCCCCGTAACCCTTTGACTGTAGTTAATAAAAATGATCGCTTCTTCTAATCTTAGGTGGGAGGCTTAAATCAGTAGAAATAGTGCGCAGAAACTAGCCATGTGGCCTCATGGCATAAACCTTGGGTCACACCCGAGAGAAGAGTAGGACCAGTGTGCTGTCGACATTTGGTGCTTTTCAAAAGAAAAGCAAAACAGAAAATGTAGCTTCCAAAGAGCTTTTGGCATAAATTTCAACGGGCACGTTCTCATTTTATGTTGCATAATAAAATCATCACACGGACCTCATGGTGTACAGAAATCCCTGCGGAAACAAAAGCTGGTACGGCAGCTAAATTTTGTTCCACTCGAAACGCAACAAGTCGGACGCCGACTTAGGAACTGGGGCTGTCCTTCGAAGTGAACAATTTAATTTCCAAAGTGGATTTTTGGAAAAATCCAAAGTGGATTTTTATGCCAAAAGGATCAGTAGATCTTGTACTCGGGAGAGATTTATCTCCACTGGCTATTTCAATTTTCTGCTGTGCACACTGGTGGCCACAGCCTAACGCCGGCTCTAGTTTAGGTTTTCTTGCTGTTTCTCTGAAGCCTCTCCTGTTTAACCCTTTGCACTCGGATGTCGGGCGTGGATAACGTCTAGTGGACGATGAGAGAAAAAAAAAAAAAAAAAAAAGCAAGCGAGTGCAAAGGGTTAAACCTCCCGAGGTCTGTGTTTCCGGCTGTCCCCCCGATGTTACGAAACTGGTACGGGCCATTTCATCGGGTCGCCGTGGTTCTCCTCACACGGCAGCTGGCATACTGGAGTTACTGGTTAGCCTGGGATACCATGCCAGTGTCGTAACCCACTAATGAAGACTCACGTCTCGGCTTGTTAGGTGGTGGGTAGTGGGGTTGCCCAACGCGGCACTTCAGTTCAAAGCGAAGGCAGCAGGGAGTAGAGATCGTAGATCATAAGATCACAGGGCACATGCTAACCCAGAAATGCCAGAGTTCCTCCGTTTCGGGGCAAACTTGCAGCCACACGAATTCTCGGCGGAGCTTGCCGGCGAGTATGTGCTCTCAGAGAGAAGGAAGCCAACAGAGCCACGGGAGGAATCCATCCAGCTAATAAGAAGCTTATAACTCTTTGGCAATTTGTTTGACTTGGGAGTTATTTCGGAGTCAGAAAAGCATCGAGGCCCCAGGATATTGGCATCCTTGCTGGGAGTCTCCCGCTGCTCAGAGCAGGCTTTGCCAATGGGATTTTTTTTTTTTCCCTTCAGGTGTTCCATGTTGAGTTTTACAGCCAGGCCAAGACTTCTGGAAAAAAAAAAAAAGCAACATGAGTCACATTGGCATGTTAGGTTAATGGGGCTGGTGGCTGCACAAATTCCTCTATTTAAACATAGGCTACTGAGATCTTCCCATCTGGATGATCTGACGCATTCATTCATTTATCGAGGTCCTACCATGCGCCCAGAGCCACTCCGAATGCCAGCAGACAGAGCCCCATTCCCTGCTCTCCGACTGCACGTCCTAAGACTTCTACGTTCTAATCGTGTCCTTTTCTGTAACTCCTGACTTTGGAGTTGTGTTTTGAAAGAATGATAGGGGTAAAAGTTTCGCAAGCATCCAGAAGTTGCGAGTATTTGTGGTTTATCTACTTGCTCACTGAGGACATATTCATTCATTCGGTACCTATGGCAGGCCCCGTGCCCTGAAATAAGTGACTGGGGCGGACTTTCTTTAGAGAAAAATCTTGCTTGTCCACATGTCAGGTAATAAATTTCTTGGGCCTTACGGGAATAGCGGTTGATTCCTGTCTACCTACCGAAGTCCCAGGGAAACATGAATTTGGAAAATCCATACTTCAGGGGAGAGAAAAAAAAATTTTTGTGTGTGTGATGAAATTTTCTTTTTTTTTTTTATTTCGGCATGTTATAGGGGTACAGATTTTAAGGTTTCAATAAATGCCCCCCCCCCACAAGTCTGAGTTTCCAGCATGAGGGAGAGAAAAATTTTGAGAAAACTCCCCACTGTGCTGCTTATAGACCCAATAAGCTGGATGGAAACAAATGACTCTGCCTTGTGAGTGGTCCCCAGGGGCCAAACACAGCTTCTCCAGGTCCTTATGGTCATTTCTGCCATATCTAACCGCGAGCCAAGTCCCAGTGACTCTGCCTCCATCGTGTTTTTTTCATCTATATCCTTCTTTCCTTTCTTTTTCAACTGCTGCGGCTGCAGTGCAGAAGTTCTTCTGCCCCTCGGAGATCTGCCAAGTCAGAGATCTCCTTATCTCTGGTCTTTCCCTGCCCCAAGCCATTTTCCATACTGCTGCCGGACTTATCTGCTCTGTGGCATTATTCCTCTCCTTAGAAACACTTTTCACACGGCCTCTTGAGTGGACCATACATCTCCCAGCAGAACACGAAATAAGCAAGCGTGTGGACTCTGGACTCCAGAAACACCATGTTAAAACCCCAGCTTTGGCCTGCAAAGTCTCAGTTTGCTCATCTGAAAAATGGGGATGACACCCGGACCCCAGGTGGCAGGGAAGCGTGAGACAGGACCTTTGAAATTCTTAACACACTGAGTAGGCACTTAATAAGTGGTATTTATAATAATATTAATTATTATCATCCTAATATTCTATGGGCCACGTCTAATTTCGCTTACGATCTCCTACAATGTCTTTATCTGTCTACCTGGGCACAGGTTGTTTGTTCTGCTTCGGATGCTCTTCCTTTCTTCCTGTTATCTCCCTGCCCTTTGGTAATCTCCAGCCGGGGAGGTCATCAAGTCTTTTGGATTCCTCCAGAAGACAAACATTTCCCTTCCCTCCATTAACTCCTTGCCTTCACCTCCTTTTGCGCTCTCTGCGTTGGGCCTTGGTTTGCGGCCGGGTCCGGGCTTCCCTCCCTCCTCCTTTGCCCTGCCCCGGCCCTGTGTCAGCCCGTGGGCTCCTCAGTGGCCGAGATGGCATCTCAGCTTCGCACAGGGTCTCGCAGGGCAGGAGTTGTTGAGTCGATTTGTTCCCGTGTCAAAAGGTTGACATGAATTCCGGGTGGTTTGGGAGAGACTGGGTGTACGTAGGCTCTCTTAGCAGGGGGTAGTTTTTGAGGCCACCCAGCGAGAATGTTCCCGGTTTTCAGGATTTCTTGAATTTATCCATAACATTTATCTCCGAATTCCAGAGTGGTAGGAGGGCTGGGAGAGACATGGGAATGTTTTATTCCAGTCCCTTCATTCTGTATGTGAGAAAACAGAGGCTGTGCTGAGGTATCACCTTCTTAGGGACACATGCCCTAAAACTCATCCTGGACGGAATGAATCACCCCAGTCCAACAGCGCTTCAGGGTACCCCGAGCGTACTTCTGTTGAGGTTTGGTTACCTCCCCAGTCCTGCGGTTGTGTGTTCACGTGGCCATTCTCCCAGCGGCCATCCCTTCCCGTAAGCTCTCTGCAGGCCAGGCAGGGGTTGGTTCATGAGTCTCTATGTCTCTAGCGCTCAGCTCAAAGCCCAGCACGGATGATAAAGTCAATACTCATTGACTGAACTCAACGGACCCCTAAGAGGTTCAGTGACTGAGTTGTTATTCCCTGTTCATCTCCCGACTTCCGGGCCCATCATCTTTTCAAGGATACCAGGCTGTTTTGCCTCGTCACACTTCTACAGTCTGTCATTCGAGAGGTCTTAGAAAAATACCGGTTGATATTCCACCGTTGAGAGATTCAGCGTCGACTCTTGAAAGCGTAAGAAAGATCTTTCAGTAGGAGGAGAAATCACTTACCTCTGGCCGGAAAAAAATAGAAAATCGAGAAGAGAAGCGATCACATTGATGACATGAGTAGGTAGCAAAAAGCCACATGAAACACATACAGGTGTGCTCGCAGTTTTTCCTTCCTATCTATCAGCTCTGTGGTCCTACAGAAGTGAGGGAAAGCAGTCCCCAAGCTGTATCCTGAAGGCAGTGGTTAGACTTGCTTGCGGGGTTAATAAAGGCTGTGGACGTTGAGCTTCCGTTGGTGGTTAACCCCCTGCCTCCCTCTGGTTCCTGCGAGACACCTGACTGTCACTAGATGCTGCAAACGTGTTCAAGCTCACTGACATCGTGCAGTGTCTCTGTACTCTGGGATACACGAGTGAGTTGAGAAAGAACGACATTCACGGTAAGTGGGTCTTGCACTCTTTTTTGTTCGTTTGTTTGTTTTTCTTGAGACAGAGTCCCACTCTGTTGCCCAGACTAGAGTGCCGTGGCATCAGCCTAGCTCACAGCAACCTCAAATCTCCGGGCTCCAGCCATCCTCCTGCCTCAGCCTCTCGAGTAGCTGGGACTACAGGCATGCGCCACCATGCCCGCCTAACTTTTTTCTATATATTTTTAGTTGGCCAATTAATTTGTTTCTATTTTTAGTAGAGACGGGGGGTCTCGCTCTTGCTCAGGCTGGTTTCGAACTCCTGACCTCGAGCGATCCTCCCGCCTCGGCCTCCCAGAGTGCCAGGATGACAGGCGTGAGCCACCGCGCCAGGCCCGGTCTTGCACTCTTGGACAATTTAGAACTCAGTTAAGTGTGAGAATAAGGCCTGGCCCTGAACATGAAAGGCCGAAGACGGACCAAACACAGGCGTTCATGCCAGTCAGAGTGACAACCGAGTGAAGCCAACAGGGAAATGAGTGGAGACCTTCAGCCACGGTGTTGCCGGACTGTGATCGAACCCTCGCACTGCTCCTGGGGCTTGACCTTTGAGCAGCAGGGGTGACAGTTACCCAGGGGCCCTTCCCCAGCCCCGAGGGCTGGGCCACTTTGGAATCAGGACCACGTCCTTGCCAGAGGCCACGGACTCAGGGGAAGGAAGGAATTCCCTTCGCCCCTCTGGTCAAAGGTTGCCAAATGACATTCCTAAAAAGTCTCTCATGCCTCCAAGGGGACTGCATGAACTCGCAGAAGCACCTGCCAATCCTTGGAGGCAAGAGAGACCTGGAGGTGAATAGCTGCTGCCTTCTTCCCAGGGGAAAGACCTTGGGGGAAAATGAGTGAGGCAGTTACCAGGGTGCTACTGCAGGGGGCGCACCTTCCAAAGCTTCCCCGTCTACAGGACAGGGCCAGCAATGCCTCCCTCGCCGGGCAGTTGCTCTCAGTCCTGTACGTGTATACCGCGTTAGGGCTCTCCAGGGGAACAGAGCCAATAGGACGCATATGCATAAAGAGATTTGTTTTAGGAAACTGGCTCACCCCATGGTGGGTGCTGGCAAGTGTCAGACGTGCAGGAGGGTGTGTTCTCTGGCTCCATTCACATTTGCAAGGGGCTTTCTTTTCAAAGATCCGGGTTCTCCTCATCTAATCGTGCATTTGAGCAAACCTGATGCTGAAAGAATAAGGAGAGACTTGTCACCAAAGCAGCCGGTCCGGAGCCGGCGTGATGGAGAAAGAAGTCTTTGAGCCCAGGAACAACATTTTCAGATGAGGCATCTGAGAGTAGCTACTGTGTTTCCCCGAAAATAAGACAGGGTCTTATATTCATTTTTCCCCAAGAAGACACCCTAGGGCTTATTTTATGGGTAGGTCTTATTTTCGGGGAAACACGGTAGCTCCAAGTTGGACAGCCGGTTTTGTCAGGGCAAGGACCGGAACTACGTCTCCTGCCTTTTTTCCCTCCCATAGGTTCGATCTTTTTCCCACTGGGAGACAGAACACGGATATGCCTGTCAGCAAAGGAAGGGTCCCACCGGTGAGTCCCTACTGCACATTTCCCTGGGCACGGACGTGCACGAAAACCACAAGTCACTCTTTTAAGAGAGGAATGTGTCGCCTGGTGCTTACAGCCAAGGAATCCTTTTTTTGAAGGACTCTATTTTCTATCCCCAGAAGTGTCACTACTTCCTGGAATATTCTGGAATATTATCTTCTCCATGCCTATTTCAGAGGGCAGGGACATCCACGCATCTTATTAAATCAGAAATTGCCTCGCCCCGATTTTCTAGTATAGAATGCAACAGTCATCAGTTAAAAAATAACTTTTAACAAGCCTCTATTGTCAGGCTCCTATTTTCCCAGAACAGGGAAAACAGGATTTTTTTTTTTTTTTTACTCTTTCTTGCTAGGCATTTATTCACTGAAAGTTGT
>VSMD01109951.1:0-46441 GCA_008750895.1 Mirza zaza
TTTTTTGAGACAGAGTCTCACTCTGTTGCCCAGGCTAGAGTGAGTGCCATGGTGTCAGCCTAGCTCACAGCAACCTCAGACTCCTGGGCTCAAGCAATCCTCCTGCCTCAGCCTCCCGAGTAGCTGGGACTACAGGCATGTGCCACCATGCCTGGCTAATTTTTTCTATATATGTAGAAAAATAGTTGGCCAATTAATTTCTTTCTATTTATAGTAGAGATGGGGTCTCACTCTTGCTCAGGCTGGTTTTGAACTCCTGACCTTGAGCAATCCGCCTGCCTCGGCCTCCCACAGTGCTAGGATTACAGGCGTGAGCCACTGTGCCCGGCCTCTGAGAATGTCTTTTGAAGCAGAAAGTTTTTAATTTGGATGAAGTCCAGTTTATCTATTTTTTTAAGTCTCTTATGCATTTGGTGTCATATCTAAGAACACTTTGCCTAATGTAACATAAGGTCAAGAGGATTTACTCCTATGTTTTCTTTTAATAGTTTTATAATTTTAGCTCTTAAATTTCAGTCTATGATCCGTTTTGAGTTAATTTTTGTGCGCAGTGTGGGGAAGGGGGTCCAGCATCGTTCTGTCGCACATGAATATCCAGTTGTTCCAGCATCATTTGTTCAAAAGACTGTTCTTTCTCCCATTTAATTGCATTGGCATCCTTGCTGAAAATTAAGTGACCATAAATGTAAGGATTTTTTTTCTCGACTCTCAGTCTTTCTCTACTGATCTGTGTGCCTGTCCCGTGTGGCCTTTTAAGACCTGGAGGAAGAGAGTGCCAGGAGAGCAGACCGCACGGGCTCAGGCCTGGCGGCAGGGACGGGCCCTCAGCTTCTGGAGCTCAGTAGAGTGGAGCAACGTGGCCCTGGGAACCGAGACACCAGATCCCACACTTCCTGAAGTTCTGGTGCAGAGCCAGGGGCCTGGCCAGGTCTTGCTTGGTTTCGATTCCCCATCCCTAGTGCTGGCCCAGGGCAGGAGTCGAGGTGGAGGCAGCCACACGGAAAGGAGAAATAACCTTCTTGTCATCTTCACTATCTCCTGCGTGTTGGCAGCCGCACAGGGAACCCACTGAAGGAGAATCACAGACGTCCCGACTTCCAGGGGTCTGGGAGGAGCAGATACGGTAGCAGCGCCCAGCAGAGGGTGCGACAGGTTTTGGGTTCAAGAATGAAAGTGGTGGGGGCTCCCACTTGTGGGGAAGTTGGGGAGAGACTCAAGGACTCAGGCTGGGGAATCATGGAGTAGTGGCTAGAAAATGTGAGCTCTGGAGCTGGGCTGTGTGGCCGCTTACCGTCTGCAACGTGGGGCCAGTGGCCTCGCCTCTGCTCCCTCACGTCAGTGGGGGCTAATCAAAGCACCTGCCCGCTAGGGGCACTGGGAGGCAAGTTCATTCACTCCAGCATTTCAAGACGGCCAAGCTAAGTGGAGCCGACAGGAGGAAGGACACAATTTCATGGGGAATTTATCCCAAGTGACATCCCCAGGTAGGGTCTCTTTATGCTAGGATATATTTTAGCTGCAGTGACAGAGCCCCTGAACACAGTGGTTTAAACAACGCCCGAGCTTCTCTCTGTACAAAGCAGTGCAGCGTAACGTGGTGGCTCCATGCTGTCAGGGCCAGGTTCTGCCACCCCTGGGGTGTGGTCCAACCCCTGGGCCACAGATCAGCGTCGGGCTGTAAGCAGGAGGTGAGCATCGGGTAAGGGAGTGAAGCCCCCACTGCACCCACAGCCACTCCCGTCACTCGAATCACTGCCCGAGCCCTACCCCCGTCAGATCAGTGGTGGCATCAGACTGTCGTAGGAGCATGAACCCCACTGCAAACTGCACATTGGAGGGATTCAGGTTGCAACCACTACTCCTGTCTGTGGAAAAACTGTCTTCCACGAAACCAGTCCCTGGTGTCAAAAAGGTTGGGAACTGCTGCTTTAAAGGACAAGATAGTAAATCTTTTAGGCCTGGGGGCCATCCAGTCTCTGTCACAGCTGTGCACTCTACCGTTGTATGCAAGGGCAGCCACTGACAATGTATAAATGCACGAGTATGCTCGGTTCCAATACACTTTATTTACAGAAACAAGCTGTGGGTTGGATTTGGTCCTCAGACTGTCATTTGACCCCTGCTTTAGAAGAAGGGGTTGATTGATGAGTATGGGTTGGTGTGTGGGGGGCTGTCTTACTAACTAGCAGCCTCTGTCCCTGTCCACTGGGAGCTGGCGGGCCACACTCACCTCTCTAGCCTTGGCTGGCCTGACACAGGTCCACATGTTTGCAGAACGTGGCACTGAGGTGGCTTTGGTGAATTGAACTTAATTACTGATTATAATCATAAGATCATGGTCTTCTATCGTAATTTTGTCTGTAGACATGCCCACAAGCAGGTTGTCAGCTCTAGGAGGTCTTGGGGCAGTGTCTGCCATCATCTGTCCCTGGCAGAGGGCTTAGCATGGGGCTAGGTATACAGGAAGCCTCGCTAAGTGAATGAACGTGTGAATGTGTGAATAGGGCACAGAGCTTCCTGGTCCAAGCCACCATCACCTTTTGCCTGGACATCTGCAGTGGCTGCTAACCGGTCTTCCTGCTTCTGCATTCACTTCATGTTCCTTCCGGTGCAGCCTCTGCTTGTCAGCCACGGGGTCCTTTACAGGGTGAAGTGGTCAGGCCTCAGCTCCCACCCCCATCGCCTCCCCACGCTTTGGGGATGAAACCCAGAGATCCCACCGCGACCTTAGGTGATCTGGCCTCAGCGTGCTTGTCTGATGTTGCTGTCCATCCCTCTCTCATTCACTCTGTGGCGGCCTCATAGGCCTCTTGCTGTCTCTCGCTGCCTCAGGGCCTTTGCTCGTGCCCCTCTCCTTCCTGGAGTGCTTCCTCGCAGGTGTTTGTGTGGTCCATGCCTTCACTTCTCCCAGGCTCCACCCACAAGCACTTTTCCTCAGTGAGACCTTCTCAGACCACCACATCTCCCTCACTCTCTGCCCCTTGAATTAATATAAATTTAGTATTTATTTGAGAGGAAAGTGTTCCTATTTAACTATCTGAAAGCTTGAAAATAGTATAGGGATTTAGAGCACAAACTCTGGAGCCAAACTGGTTGGGCTCAGATCTGCTGTGTGACCTGACTTCTCTGTGCCTCAGTTCTTGCATATATCAAACAAGGGTAGTAACAGTCCCTACCTCATGGGGTTGACGTGGGGATCACGTGAGCTGGACAAGCGTGTGAGTGCTCACCATTAGCTGTTATTACTATTGATAGTCGTCGTCCTTGTCTTGTTGACCATTTCCTCTTGGCTGTGGGCTCCCTGCGGGCAGTCTTGGTCTCTGCCCAAGCCCCAGAGCTCAGGTGCAGCCCAGGCGCTCAGCCCGTGTTTGCCGAGTGAGGGGTGACTTGAAATAACACCTCCCCCACCAAGTCCTGCCTGCTTCCATGCCGGTTTCTCTGGGAAGCCTTTCCAGCCTTGCTTCTCCTTTTCCGATTTATTATATCACGAGTGTCTTCACCATGCAGGGCTGTTATCTACATCCCGAAGCCCCCCACTCCTGTGGAAGCTCCTCCCAGCCACATTGCTGGGGCCCCCAGAGAAGGACCAGGGCTCCGCTTCTCCCTCCCTGGCATCTCTGTGGCATGTTCCTAGGCACACGGCAGGGGCTCCTAGGCACACGGCAGAGCCCCAGGGGCCTGATGGGGCAGATCACTTTTCATTTTCAGGCAGGGCAAAAGTGAAGTGACCGGAGAAGGCTGTTCTGGTGGTAGTTTCCTGCAGGGAGCGCTCAGACCAACACCCATGCACGGCAGACTGCAGCTCGCGATGACAGCCAGCGTGCACTGCCTGCCTAGGGGGAGGTGCTCCGATGGCACTCGCGGAGTGAATGAATGAATGATGTTCCCCAGCCCTGGGTTACACAGCTTGTGTGTGGCAGAGCCGGGACTCTGCACCAGGCCGGGTCCCCTCTGGATTGATGTCTCTCATCCCTGCCCCCACCTCTACCCTCTACCCAACAACCGGAACACAATAGCGAGCACATACTCAGTGCATACTGTGCACGCGCTGGGGCTTTTCCTGCAGTCTCATTTGTCCCTTGCCACAGCCATGAGCAGAGCCGGATGGCCCGGTTCAGATCTCGGTTCTTCCTCGAACGTCTTTGGGGCCTTGAGCACGGCCTGGGCTGTGCCTGAGTCTCCTCACCCGTCCAGTGGGTAACAGGAGAGCCTGCCTTACAAGCACGGAGTGAGGGCTCGGTAGGGGCGTTAGCTGTTGCTGTCATCGTCACCATCATCCTCGTCGTCACCGTCATCCTCATCGTCACCGGTTTGCAGATGATGAAGCTGAGGCTTAGGGCTGAAGGGTGACTGGCCCGGGGCCACGGGGGGCAGAGCCAGTGCACATCACCACCCCGTGGAAGCGTCATGTCCGCGGGGACGTTGTCTGTGATTTCACGGGAGCAAGGAGATGGACTGTGGGCAGATCCTGGAACCATTAGGCTCCCCCTGGGGTGGATGGTTGCAGAGACTCGTCTCTGTCGCACGGTCTCGGGTGAGGGGCTGGTGGCCGGCGGTTGGGGTGATTCAGCCTGAAAACCTTCCCTGGTGTCTCGAGTCCCCGCCGATCCCTTTCTCCTCAGTCCCTCTCTCACCACACTCAGTACGTGGTGGAAGTCTTTTGATTAAGACTGGCCTGGCCACTGGAGTTTCCCAGCGTGTGACTGAGGTGAGGGGTGACCGAGAGGGGACAGGGAGTTTGTGGATTAAGGACCGACTGGCCACTTTGCACGCCCTGTCCCACGTGCCTGGGAGGGCGAGGTGTTTATAACATGCATTTTACAGGTAAGAAAACAGGCTGGGGAGGAACAGTGTCTGTGGCCACCTCTGTGACCCGGCGGTCTCTCTCATGGAGGCCACTGCAGACACTGCCTCCCTGGTGCTCCTGGTCACACACCGTCTGTGCTCCTACCCCGGAGACTTTGCACTCGCTGTTCCCTCTGCCTGGCATGCTCTTCCCTCAGGCATCCCTCTCTTGCTCCGTCCAGGGTCTCTGCTCAAATGTCACCTCCTCAGACAGGTGTCCCCTGACCTCCCTATTGGAAATAACACTCTCTGTCCCCTCTTTCTGATTTGCCTTCATAGTATTCAGCGCTGCTTGACATTGTGTTATATACTTGATTTTTCCTTATTTTGGCCCATCTCCTTTAACAGAATGAAATGTCCACCAGGTGAGGCGCTTTTGCCTGTTTTGTTAGAGTATTTATGTGCACACCCTGGAGCACTGCCTGCCTAGGGGGAGGTGCTCCGGTGACACTCCCAGAGTGAATGAATGAATGATGTTCCCCAGCCCTGGGTTACACAGCTTGTATGTGGCAGAGCTGGGACTCTGCGCCAGGCTGGGTCCCCTCTGGATTCATGTCTGTCATCCTTGTCCCCGCCTCTACCCCAGGAGCTGGCCAAGAGGACCCCCGGCAAACACCCGGACCACCACGCGGTCCAGAGCGCCCTGCAGGCCATGAAGACCGTTTGCTCCAACATCAACGAGACCAAGAGGCAGATGGAGAAGCTGGAAGCCCTGGAGCAGCTGCAGTCGCACATTGAAGGCTGGGAGGTGCGTACAGGGGGCGGGGCGGGGCGGGGCTCACAGCTGCAGGCACAGATGGCAGCCGGGGCACCAGACTCGGTCCTCAGTGTACTGTGTTTGGCCTACACAGTGTTGTAAAAGAACGCTCGATTATTTTTCAATTAAATCCACATAAAAACCAGATTTCAAGTTTCTTTTGAAACATTAGTAACCCTGGGCACCCGTGTCCCCTGTCCACAGGCACCAGAGCCTCTAGTGCTCCTCAGACCCCACCCTTTCCCATTCTCTTCCCATTCTCTTCCACGCATTGCCATACCTGCCTCATGTACGTGGTCCTTGGAGCTGTTGGCATCAAGGTCAAGGGTAGCGTTTAAGTGCCCATTCCAGGACAGAATTCTAGCTTTGACACTCCCTTGCTGGGTGACTTTAGGCAAATGTCTTAACTTCTCTGAACGTCAGTATCCTCATCTATACCTGGCACTTAGTAGGTACTCAGTAAATGGCAGATTTATTGATATTACTATCATGATTATTAGGGGATGGGCTTCTTGAGATCTTTGGATTATATGTAATTTATTTGTTTAAACCCCTATACCTTCCTTAGATTATTAGAGGTTTCCTAGAAATCTGCAGAAGGAAATGGGAAAATATGAGTAAATAAAGAAATTAATATCAGAGTCAATACAGCTGGAATGGGAGATTAAGACCAACGATGAAAGACTCTCAGGCAGGATTTTCCGTGTCGTCTGCCTTTTGGATTTTCTGGCCTTCGCAGGCACTCTCGCTGTGTAGGATTTCTGGTTCTTTACTCCGTGTCACGGTGTGGCCGTGAGGTGGAGGGTTTGGCTGCGGAGGGGAGACGGGTGTGTGTCCAGGGGAGGGGTGGGTATCGTGGAGTGGCCGACACACTTGCCACGCACCCTCCTTCCTTCCGAGGGGCCTTCCTGTGCGGCTGAGGCCGGAACGAAGAGCTGCATGTCCCACACTCCCTTGTCGCTTGGCTTTGGGATGTGGCTTGGGGCTTGGCCAAGATCAGATCCAGCTGCTTGGGATTTGGAAGGTGAGAGCAGGACGGAGGCCACCCTCCTGCTGTTTTGCAACGAAGCACGGCCACGGCTGTGTTTGGCCTTTTCTGGTAACGTCAATAGAGGGCTCAGGCGCCAGCTTCTGGGCGTGGAGGTGCAGGACATAGGGCATCTATTTTTTTACTGGTGGCGGTGTGTATCTAGCAGGCGTGGGATGGCTTTGCAGCTGACAGTTGAGGTGACAGGTACCAAGAGCCTAGATGCCGCCTGGGCGACGTTTTCCTGGACTGTGAGCTTGGGCAGGTGTGTTCTGATTGTCCTTTTCCCGCCTGACACAGGGCAGCGGCTCCCCTGCTGGGCCAGTTCTGCAGAGTTGGTGGGTTTCTGGAAGCCCCGGAGTCCTGGCTCCTCCAGCCCCTTCCATGATGGAGTGAGCCCCTCATTCCTTTCTGCTTGAAACGAATAGCTTGGTTTCTGTTTCCTGCAACTGAAAGTTGCCTGATCCTCGGGTGTGTCAGTTGGGGTGCGTCCTCTAAGGACTGTCCTCTGACCCTCATGGTGCCGGAGCTCCGGTTTGGTCTCTTTTGGTTCTCTTCTTTCCCTCATGCTTCCATGAAGGTAGCAGCTCCTGGCATTGTGTGTTCAGAGCCAGAGACAGGGGCACGGCCAGGGCAGTAAGAGGAGCTCTCCTCCCCAGTGGAGGAAAACCTTTTCCAGAAGCCCCAGGGAGACTTCCCTTTCATTTCATTGACCAGATTGAAGTAGGTCACATGGCCACTTTCAACCTCAAGAGCAAATAGAATCGACTCATTTAAACATCTGTCTGTTTGGGCTTTGAGCTTCCTGGCAGCCAGTGTGAAAAGAGCAGCACACATAAGTTACCTCACACTCAGTGTCAAAAAAAGGAAGCAGTGAAGCAGTTCTTCTAGGAGACAGAGGGTTTCCTGGCACTCAGACGGAAAAGAAATTTCTCACATGGGCCCCTGTGGAGGGGATGTTGAGCAAGCTCTTTGGCAGCCGGAGCAGAAGTGATTTCCAGATGCTTTCCTATGGTCGGGGCCTAGGGAAATGGGAACTAAGGGTTTTTAGGGTTCTTTCTGACCCTGAAAATCTGCAGTTTGAGAAATCAGCGGCCCTTATTTTGATCACCATTTCTGGTGTACAGTAGCAAATAAAGTGACCTGGCATAAGAATTGCTGGCAATTATTGAGCGCCTGTTGTATGCTTCCAACACTGTCAGGGAGGTGCTGTTATTATCCCCATTTTACAGATGGGGAAGCTGGGGCACAGGGACTTGGTTTTGAGGCCCAGCCCTATCACTTACAGACTGCCCTGCCTTGGGTAAGTTTGTCCTGCTCCGTGGGCCTCATTTCCCTCTATCTGTTTCCTTGTAGTAATAATATCTCTGACTTTATCTCCTGGTCTTATTTTAAGAATAAAGTGTTTGTCCTTTGGAAAACAGGGAATGATTTTCCATGAAGTAGAAAGGTTTTTAAATACAGCTAGATCCTTAAGGTGACTTGTGAAAATAATACGTTCTTGCTAGAAAAAATAATGTTTAATCGTAAAGTTGCTAGCAGTGGCGTAACACTATCAGTACTTAGGACGTCTAGGGACAGTATGACTTAGGGGCTAGTTCACAGTGAATGGCAGTGGTTGCAGATTCTCATTTCAGATAACTCTTCTTGATAATGTATAATCTTTTTCGTGTGACCTCTTGCTGATCTGATTAAAAAGTTGTCATCTCTTTTTGGCATATGGCCGGCAAGGGGCTTGTTCTCAGGGTTGGGGTCTTCTCTTGGCCACTTTCTTGCTGTTTGCTTGGGATCGTGTCATTCATTACTTTAATCTCCCGTGTGTGTGTGTGTGTGTGTGTGTGTGTGTTTTCCTGGCCCGTTATAAGCCACTCAAGCCTTTTTTTTCCTCATGAGACCGGTTTAGTTAAAACCAGATAAGTTAATCCATAAATCCATTTCACTGAGCACAAGGAAATGACAGTATGTCGTAAGTGCCTTGGAAGCGAGTGAAGGAGCCAGCCCTTCTGTGTGTGCGGAGAGATCCTTTGCCTCAGTTTCCCCGTCTGGAAAGTCTGGGTGTTGGCAGTGGGTCGCTTGGGGCCCGGGAGGCGATGCCGGCGCCGAGCAGACGCTCAGCAGCGCGGGGAGGCTTGCTGGCGGCAGAGAGGATCGCGCTCTCATTTCATTCAGACGGAAAAAGCAGCCAGCAGCTGCGAGTGGAGTGGCGCTCGCGTGGGCCGGGCCTCCCGGGGGGCGCTCCCGGTGCCAGCCCCGCGCACCGCCCGTGCGCTCCCGGCGATAGAAAGGAAAAGCGTGTTCTCAATAACGGACCTCGCCGCCTCCTGGCTCTGGAAGCCCCGGTTTAAGAGCCGATCAACTGCCGACTCGCCCACGAAGGCAGAGAAGGAAACAGGAGTGAGGAAACATAAAATCAGCTAAAAAAAAAAAAGAATCTAAACACGAGTTGTCATATTTTCTCTCCACCCTCCTTTCCTGGGGTGCCGTGGGCTCCCTGGGGGATATGGTCTCTCCCCCGGGAGACCCCTGCTCTAACGATTGCATAGAAAACCTTCAGGTTCCCTTCGCGGGGCCGGCTGAGGCAGAGGTGAGCGGGTGGGCAGGGTGGGCAGCCTGTCTGGGCTTAAATCCCAGCTCGCTCCGTTACTACCTGTGTGACCTTGAACAAGTCACGGCACCGCTCTGTGCCTGAGCTGCCTCCTCTGTAAAATGAGACTTGTCGTAAGGATTGGCCGAGTTTGTGTAATGGTACCTGGCGTGGGGTAAGCCCCAAGTCCCTGTCCTGTAAAAGGGTCACGTGGTCGTATCAATACGCTCTCCCTAGGGTTGTTCGGGCACGCTCAGCAGATGGAAGCCGATGATCAAGTTGTATTGACGTTCTGTCTGCTGACAGATTTGCCTGTGGAGGTGCATTAGGAGTTTTCGGGGTGTGGAGGGGGGCGGTGGTAGGTTCTGTCTCTGAAGAAGGAAGGGGCTGATCCTGGGTGCCCATTCGCTCTTCCAGGGCTCCAACCTCACCGACATCTGCACCCAGCTCCTCCTGCAGGGGACGTTGTTAAAAATCTCCGCAGGCAACATCCAGGAGAGGGCCTTCTTCCTCTTCGACAACCTCCTGGTCTACTGTAAGCGGAAATCCAGGTGAGGCGGGGGGCAGGGCTGCACAGGTGGGCCGGGAGACTGGGTGTTCGGGCAGCTGGAGAAATGGATGTGGAGACTGGCAGAGTTGTGTTCAGATGAATGGTGGGTTGGGGCCTTCACATGTGGTTTGTCCAGAGATCGGGTAGGGGGATGGATGGTTGGGGGTCACATAATTGGGAAGGTAGGTGGGTGGTGGAGTTTGGAGAGTAGTGGGTAGATGGTTGATTGGATGGGTGTGTTGATGGCGGGTAGGTGGTTGGTTGATAGTTGCCGGGGTGGTTGGACTCTGGTCTGGAAGGTGGCATAATTGACAACTGGACGGTCGCATGGATGGGTGATTCGGAGAGAGGGACAGTTAGGAGGTGGATGGGGGTGGGTGGACTGGTGGACAGAGAGTTTCCTACCTTTCAGTTTTCTTGCTCGGCAGGTAGAGGATGGTCCCAGTTGACCAATGCAGCAGTTTTCAAATTCTCTTTCCTGTTACTTTGGGAGGAAACAGTGACTTTCTGGAGGCTTCTTTACTCCTCCGTCTAGCAGAGGCTAGAGCTGAGGTTTAAACCCCAGGCTCTGCTTTCGGCATTACCCATAACTTGCTCTGTGGTCTGGGCCAAGTCACTGCCTCTGAGCCTCAGTTTCCTTGTCTGTTTCTGCCAGCCTCCTGAGGTTTGGTGAGGAACTTACAACAGGATGAATGATAGGTGTTCCACGCGCATGTATGGCTTTGCATTGTCTTCCTCCTCCAGTGTGCCTCTCTGAGCCTCAGTTTTCTCTTCTGTAAAGTGGGGACGATCAACCCCCATTGGGGCCATTGTGGACACTATGTTAAGCGTGCCTGGCACACGTTAAGTGCACACACTAAGGGTGAGCTGCTATGCCTGTTGCTGCTAACTCACCCCCACGCACTGTTGGCTTCTTACTCAGTGTGATCCCTCGGGTGCCACACCTGGAGAGCAGTGGCCCCTAAGCTGCAAGCCCCTTCCCTTTGCCCCTGTTGAAGGCCAGGCCTCCCTCTCTCGTCGTCCCCAGGAGGCGGCTCAGCGCGTCTCTGCCTCACCTGCTCTTTTGCTCCTGCCCACTCCTTGAGGTCTGTCTGTCGCTGTGTCCTGTCCTCTTCTCCCGCCATAAGTGCCCTCCTCCTCCCTGCTGCGCCTCTGTCCTCACTGGGGCCATCCCGAGAGTCCTCGCTTGGCAGTTCCAAGGCTGCTGCCAACGTCCACGCCAGCCTTCCCGGCCACCCCGCCCTGGGCTGTCTGAATCAGGCACTTTTCCCAGAACACTGGGGTTTGGGAAACAGAATGTGCCTTTGGGCCTCTGTGACCTGCTCCCAGCGTCCGGCTGAGGTAGCTCAGCCTTTGGCCTCCCTCGTGATCTCACCTGTAGGGGGACCTCTGATAGTACTGGATCCCAGGTGAGCCTTCTGGGACCTTCCCCGTGGCCTCTGTGGGCTCTTTCAAGGCCATCCCCTGCCTCGGTTCTGCAGATGAGCCGGGCTGGCAGGAGGGAAAGGGGACATCTGTCTTCTGAGAGCACCTGGCAGGCGGCCAGCATTCCTGCCTCTGGTTCCAGAGCCAGAGGGCCGAGCTCCGAGAGCTCCAGGATTGGGCAATGGCGGTGGGCCTCCGGCCTGACTCTGATGTGGTCACAGGCAGCTGAAGCGGCTAGGTGTCTGCCGACTGTTTCTGTCTTTGCCTGGGTCACGCAGGGCACCACCCGTCCGGGACACGGGTCAGGGGAGGTCTCTGACTCAGAGCGCTTCTGGGCTAATCCAAAGCAAAGGCTCCTCGGATGTCAGAAGTGGAAAGTGGAAGGGAGTGTCGCACAAGTCTGTTCTCCAGAAGGGGAAGCTGGGCCTGGGAGAGCTGTGTCTCGGGCATCTCAGGCCTCTTTAGCATCTCAGGGGCAGCAGGGGCACGTAGCAGCCAAGGACACGGAGGCTCTGCTGCTCTGTGGCCATGTGACCTTGGGCAGGTTATGCCAGCTCCTTGTGCCTCTGTTTTCCTATCTGTTAAGTGGGGATAAAAGTAGTCCTCATGTCATGGGGTTGTTTTTATAAAGTAAGTAAGACGTGTAAATGGTACATGTAAAATGGTGAGACTAGTGCCTGGTACATGGTGAAGTAGAAGAAATACAAATATATATCTTCACTGGGGTGTCTCACCAGTAGCTCACACTTACGTTGCATCTAAAATCGGGCTCTTCTTTTGCCTCAGACTTTTGCCTCAAACCTTTACCTCTTTGGGTCTTCTTCATTCCCAGCAAATGGCATGAAAAGCTGTATTAGTCAAGGTGCTGTAGAGAAATAGACCCAGTAAGGGTATGTGTGTGCACATGTGTGTGTGTATATGTATATAAATGTATATATGTATACACACACACATATGGAAAGAGACTTATCATAAGGAATTAGCTCATGTGATTGTGGAGGCCCACAAGTCCCACTTTCTGCAGTCAGCAGGCTGGGGACCAGGGGAGCCGTTGATGTAGCTTCATTTATACGATGGACAGGCTTGGGATCCAGCAAGAGTCGGTATTGCAGCTTGAGTCTGGAGGCAGGAGAAAAAATGTACCAGGAGCTGAAGCCGTATCGTAGTTGCTCTGCGCCATCCTCATTCGCTACCCTCTCCATCAGCAAGTCCTCCTTCGCTCTGTCCATCAAGCTTTGTCCAGAACCTCAGTGCAATTGCAGTAAAACTTCTAGGAGGCAGTTGTTTGTGTGTGTGCGTGAGTGTTTGTAAATGATCAACCGATGGCATGGAAATGCAGAGGCAGCAATAGCCAAGACACCTGTGCAGAAAGTCAGAGCTGGAGAACCTCCGCCCCCGGCGCCCCTCCGTGCTGCGCTCGCCTTGCGCTGTTGGAAACAGTTGCGTCTGGGGAGGTGAAGTGCAGGAACACTGACTTCCCGCTGTCTTCAGGGTCACCGGGAGCAAGAAGTCCACCAAGAGGACCAAATCCATAAACGGCTCCCTCTATATCTTCCGGGGTCGGATCAACACTGAAGTCATGGAGGTGGAGAACGTGGAAGACGGGACAGGTAGGCCCGGCCCCCAGCCCGCCGTGCCCAGCCTGCCTGCTGCCCGCATGCGCTTTGTTTCATTTCAGCGTATTTTTCTCTGATGGGGAAATGTAACCGACAGACGAGTGCCTACAACACAGACACGGGAAGCGAACCCCTGGGTAGTTGGCTCTCCAGAAATGAACCACAGCACCCCAAATCCTTCTCCTTCACAACACCTTCATTCCCCAGAAGTAAACACTGTCCAAATTTTGTGATGATCATTTTTTTTGCTTTTTAAAAGTATTTTTTTTTTTTACCTCTGAAGTATTTATTACCAAATAATTAAAATGTCTGTGTTTTTGAACACTATATAAATGGCTATATGATTAGATATGCGTAAGTAGCTTTGAATATAAATATGGTTACATACAATTCTGTATGTAGGTGTAAATGGTCGTGAAATATGGTCCACATCCTTTTACATCTTGCTTCTTTCCCCCAGCAGCGTGTCGGTGCGTTCCACCCGTGTTGCTGCACGTAGCTCTTTACAGTTTGTTGGTTTCCATTGCTGCAGAGTATTCCATTGCATGAGCATTCCTCAGTTTACCCAATCTGCGGGTGGTGGACATCTGGGTCGTTTCCACCACTCACGGTCACAGGCAGCACTGCCGCGAGCAGTCTTGTGTACGTGCCCTTGAGCTGCTCTCGGGCAGCGGGGGTTCTTACTTGGTTTTGAGCTGCAGACCCCTTTGGCATTCTCCCGATCCCTGTGGACCCCTCTCCAGATTCGGGGTGCAGCGGCTTCCACCTCCCCAGACAATGCCAGCCTGTTTTCAAAGAGGTTTGCCAGCCTCCATCCCAGCCAGCTGCGGGCTGGGGCCCCGCGCTCGCCTTGGTCGTCAGGCTGGCGCTAGGGTGCTCAGTAACCCACGCCAGAGTGAGATGGGGAGGAGGCTGGCAAGTGTTCCCGGGCTCCAGGCAGGTGTCCCCTTGGGAGTCACTCCTGTATTTGTGCCCAGACATGAGGTCTTGAAGCCCCCTGTCACTGAGGGTTTGGGAGGAGCTTTCTTTGCAGAAGGTCTTCCTTGGCCACTGGCCACTGGCCACGAGGGGGAGTGAGTTCTGGAAGGGTTGAGAGTCCAACTCCTAAATCCTGATCCTGGTGACGGCTGGAGTGGGACTGGAGGTCACGGGCTGGCCTGTGACCCCTCTCGCCAGCGCATGGTGGGAGCGGTGGGCGTTTCGCATCTGAGCGTGCGCTGCCCCTTTGCCTCTGCCCCGCCAGCGGATTATCACAGCAACGGCTACACTGTCACCAACGGCTGGAAGATCCACAACACGGCCAAGAACAAGTGGTTTGTCTGCATGGCCAAGACGGCGGAGGAGAAGCAGAAGTGGCTGGACGCCATCATCCGCGAGCGGGAGCAGCGTGAGAGTGAGTGGTGGCTTTGGGGCTTTCCCTGGATCCCCGGGCTGTGCGTGGATTCTGCAGAGGGGGCATGTGCCTAGGGAAGGCACGGGGCCCCTTCCAGAATGGTCAGAACCGCAAGAAGCAGGTCTTTGAAGGGGCACAAAGCACTGGGACCATTCTAACTTGGTATAGTATCTCAGAGGTTGCCCACTAGACAGATGGTAAAACTGAGGCCTGATAGACGGGACTTGCTAAGGGTAACAAGTCTTCACCCTTGAGGACTGGAACCCAAGGTGCTCCTGTGCCCCACATAGCCCCCTGCCCTCTGCCTGAGGCTTTCTTTGTTTGACAGTCACTGGATCTGAGTCTGAGAAGAGGGTCCTTTGGGGCTGCCCAGTGACCTTGGTTAGGAGTCCTCCTGGGCACAGGCACCCCTGAGGCAGTTTGCACAAGAACACACAGGAAGCTGGGCGTGGTAGGTGGTGGGCTGCGGGTGGAGACCGATGGGAACAAGGAGGCCTTGGAGTTTTCCGGGGCAACTTACTTTAGCTTCCCAGACCTCAGTGATCTCATCTGATAAATGGGGATTGAAGTTCCTGCAATAGAGGGTTAAAGGCTGCTGAACAAGTTCTCCGGTTTGACCATATTTGGAAATTGGATGCATGATCCTAAAATCTCTCCTAACCTCCCAGTTTTACAGAGGAGGAGAGTGGGCCTCAGTTTCTTCCCACTGTCTATCCTGCTTACTTGGAATCGCTGCTGGGATGTGTCACAGACACCTGACACTGCTGTGTCTGAATCAGAGCTCTCAGCTCCACCCTATCGTCTGCCCTGACTTGTGTGCGTCAGTCAGTGGCTCCTCCCTTTGCCGAGGAGGTCAGAGTCAGACCCTTGGTGTCACTCCTGCCCTGCCAACCCTGCTCCCCAGATTGATTCTGCCTTTTGCCTATAAGCCCGGTCTGCTGCCCCGCCCAAGTGCAGGTCGCTATCACCTCTCAAAGGCCCAGCATGCCTAGATCCATCGGTCATTTTCCTAGAGAAGCCAGACACCTGGATTTTCTAGATGATATTTCCTGATGTTCAGTGTTGCATCAACATTCACTAAATTGCAGTTAGGCCAAATAAACTCCTGAACTGGGTCATGGTTGTGCAAAGTTGTGACCTCTGAAACTGATCAGGGCTGAGTGTGTGGTCAGGACTGGGGCAGGGCTCAGGGCGTGGCCTGGCCTGGGTGGGGCTGATGGGTACTTTTGTGGTCAGAATGGATGGCTGTGGTCTACCTGGGCACATGGATCATGGGTAGAGAGTGGCCTGAGTGGGTCTTGGTGTTAAAATTGGGTGCTGTCCGAATCCTGACCTCAGAGCTGGGTTCACAGGGGTGGTGCATGCTGTGGTCGAGAGCACAGGTATGGAACCAAACTCCCTGGGACTAAATCCTGCTTCCACCATTCTTAGTTGGGCAACCTTGGTCAGAGAACCTAACTTCTCTGGGCCTCAGTTTCTTCATCTGTGAAATGGGGATAATCATAGTACCTCATTAATACAGGTTTCTCGTGAGGAGTACTTGGCATATAGTAGGTGCTATTTGCTGTTATTATTTGTCACTGCTGTTGTCAGGATTGGACAAGAATACAAGTAAAAAAATGTGGGTAGATGTTAGGGTCAGGGTCCTATGTATATTGTCTGGAGGAACAATCAGACTTTTATCGCTGCTCTGGAACGAAGACCCCAAGAGGCTTTCTGATGACCTCTGCATTTGCAAATCCACCCTGGGGTTCAGGAGGTAGCACAGGAAGGCGATTAAGAACATAGCTCTGGAGTTTGACTCCTGGGTTGAAGGCACAACCCTTTGTTACTCCAGGACTTGCCCTCTTTGGGCCTCAACATTCCCATCTGTATAATGGTTTCTTTGAGGAGTCAATGGCAGGTGCCTAGAGCAGTGGACTGACAGTCATTCAGTGCTCTCTTCCTGTGTGCTGGTGTGGCCGTGGTGGAGGACAGGTGGCAGGTGGAGGGCAGGTGGCAGAGGGCAGGTGGAGGGCAGGTGGCAGGTAGTGGGCAGAGGGCAGGTGGCAGGTGGAGGGCAGGTGGCAGGTGGAGGACAAGTGGCAGGTGGAGGGCAGGTGGCAGGTACAGGACAGGTGGCAGGTGGAGGGCAAGTGGCAGGTGGAGGGCAGGTGGCAGGTGGAGGGCAGGAGGTAGGCCTGCCCCTTGTGTCCCCCTGGGCCTCATGCTCTCCCCAGTTGTGACTGTGCCCCTGTGCAGGCCTGAAGCTGGGCATGGAGCGCGACGCCTACGTCATGATTGCGGAGAAGGGGGAGAAGCTCTACCACATGATGATGAACAAAAAGGTGAACCTGATCAAGGACCGCCGGAGAAAGCTGAGCACCGTCCCCAAGTGCTTCCTCGGCAAGTGAGTGGCCCCGCCTGGCCTCCCTGGGTCCCGGGGCTGTCGGCTGGAGGTGAGGGGTACCGTCCACCTCCACCTACCCAGGGCTACCGAAGGACCTGAATCCTTGTGGAACAAACCCCAGGGGTCAAGAAGGCCAGTGGGGTCCCCAAATCAGGTCCTTCACCCCGCTGCCTAGCATAAGTTTACATTGTGACCTGGTACACACGTCCAGGTAATATGTGATTGAAGCCAAGATTTCACAAAACTTACTATGCTTGATACCATCTGAAAATACCTGTTTCTATTTTATTCTATTCATTCTATTTGTTTCTTCATTCGTTTAAAAAGAATTCTGGCAAGACCCGCCGCGTTGGTTTCACACTCATTAACGTGAGTGGGTTGCCCACCATGGTTTGAAAAATGCAGCTGTGGCACTTGAGAAAGGAGAAGCCACTGCAGATATGTCAAGCAGACCTAACACGAGGAGTTGATTGCAACGGTGCTGAAAGGGCAGGAAGGACAGAGGCAGAGCCTCTTCGCTCAGGCTGCTGTCACAAGTACCACAGTGGGCGGCTTAAATGACAGAAATTTGCCCTGTGGTTCAGGAGGCTGGAAGCCCGAGATCAAGGTGTTGGCCGGGTGGGCACCTGCGGAGGCCGCCCTTCCTGAGTTACACGTGAGGGGCAGGGCAGGCTCTTGGAAGCTTTTCAGCCTCTGCTTTCTCTGCTTAGGAAAAACAGCCCCCATTTTATAAGCCAGGATCAAAAGGGTCAGAAGACAGGTGTGACAGTCTTAAACTCAGGGCCCTGCACCTGGGGGAGGGAGCTGGGGACTGGGACTGGGAGAGGCGGAAGAAATCCAGTGCTCATAAAATGGCCAAGCTGTTTTGAGGCCCCCCTGCGTGCCAGACACCCCGGAGAGGAAGAAGCCCAGGGCTCCGGACCTCGGTGAATGCTGCTGTACTGTCACAGCACTGTAGACTGGGGGAGGGGTTGCTTGGACTGGGCGTCACCTGGGACAGCCACAGTGGAGATGGGGAGATGCGGCTGCGTTCCGCGTGATTTGAAGGGGCAGCAGCGTATGCTGATGGGCTGGGAAAACGAAGCGAGCTAAGGACGGAGCCTCTGGCAGGCTGGACCTGCTACTTTGAGAACAGGAGGAAGGCGGCAGGAGGAGGTTTCAGGAGCGCCACTGTGGAGGGTCACATTGAGACCACTAAACACCCAAATGTGGATGCTGGCTTGTTGGTTGGCTGTAAAGTCTTGCCTTGGGGAGACCAGTCTGGATTGGAGACCTAAGTGTGGGAATGGCCTTGGCATGGTCTTCAAAGCCGAGAGACTGGATGAGGGAGAGGGAACAGGCAGGCCTGGGCCCTGGGCCGAACGATGGCATCAGAGGAGGAAGAGCCACAGAGGTGGGGGGCTCTGGGGGCCAGGGCGGGGAAGGGGCAGAGGGTGGGGAGCAGGTCCCCGGGAGAGGGGCAGGGGCCTAGCTTTGGCCGTGTCCGGGTTGCAATGCCGTGGGACATTCAGTGTTGGGTGTTGACGTTGGGCAGCCGTTGCAGACCGAGCGTGGAGCCGGGGGAGAGCCGGTGGTGGCGGCCTGAGGCTCGGTGTTGAGAGGTCCCAGGGGCAGTGGGGTACACTGCACTGGGGCATCCTGTTGCTCTCAAGGGTCAGGAACTCCAGCCCTGGGCTCCCTGAGGGGGTCTGTGGAGAGTTCGGGCCCTGGGAGTCCTGCAGGCTGGGGTGGCCTGGCGGGTCTCTGCCAGCTAATCCCTAATCCCGGGCACAGAAGAGCCTTCCTCTCGGGAGGGGCGGCTTCCGGGCCCCCTGGCGTTGGAGAACCTTCTGCCTCCTGCCAAGTGGCCTCGTCCAGCAGGATGGGATAACCCGCCTGTGATTAGAGCTTCAGAGCAGTTTTCTGCCTCCTCAGGAAGGATTAGGGGAGATTTCTTTCGCTGCCCATTGACATAGGGCCAGGACCGCAGCTCGTCTTACAGCCGCGGCTGCGTAGGGCCCGGGCTTCCTGCCGGAGGCTGTTCTAATAACGCTCTTCTCCCTGCGCGGCTTTGCTTGCACCCAGCGTGAGGCTGCTGATCCTCCCTCCCCGCCAGGCCAGAGACTGAGTCTTCTCCAAGGTGTGTGCTGGCCCTTGGGCGGAGGACCTCATAGCTGCAGAGACATGCTTATCAACCCCCTGCTCCCCATGCTGGTGTCTGGCCACGTCTTTCAGTCCTCACACGACACTGAGGCAGGTTACTGCCATTGTCCCCATTGTAAGGGTAAGGACACTGAACCCTGGAGAGGGGAAATGTCAGAAAGCCACAGTGGGGGTCTGGGTTTGAACCCGGGCCTGGGTGACTCCAGAGATGTGCTCTGTCCCCCTGTACTCTGCTGCATTTAGTCATTCTTATCTCCGTAAAGCACATTTCATTTGTCCTTGGCGGTTACTTTCTCCACACCTTTCTCTGCCACTGGACGGGGAACTCCGTGAGTACGAAAAGTGTCTGGCTTATCTCTATAACCTTCAGGGGTTGGGCTTTGGGTCATAATTGGGCTTAAGCCTTGTTTCTTTCTAGCTGTGTGGCTTTAGGCAATTTTCTTAACCTCTCTGAGCCTCAGTAGGTGATCATTTAAAGAGAGATAATAAAACTTACCCGGTAGGACTTTTGGAGGATACAGTGAGATGACGCATGTGACGTGCTCAGTCCTGGCAAGAGTGATGGAAACGCATGTGGCGCCGTGGGCGATGTACTGTGTAGACATGTAGATTAAGGAGGGGCCTGTTTCTGCCCTACTCAGAGAAAACTAATAGAGGCCACATTAAAAATAAACACAGAATAAAATCCGTACATTGTTGTGGAGGATAGCGTGGGAAGAACATGACTTTGTCCTCCAGCATGCTCAGATTGGTTGAGGAGACAAATTCATTCATTCATTCATTCATTCATTCATTCATTCATTCATTCATTCATTCGCTCGCTCGCTCAGTGTTCACTGAGCTCCCTGCTATGTGCCAGCAGGGAACAGGACAGACAAAATCCCTGCCCTCCTGGAGATAACCGTGCAGTGGGGGAATCGGACGACAGAAGAGTAGACGAACATAAATCAAGAAGGGAATTTCAGCGAGTTGTTGAATGCCATAAGGAAATAAGTGGGGTGATGTCAGGAGGAGAGGAAATGGGGGGCTGGTTTATCCAGGGTGGGCAGGGAGGGCCTCTTAGGGGAGGTGACATTTTAACCAAGAGCTGAATGACAAGCAAGGGACAGCCATGAGGGGCGTGGAACAGCATTCCTGGCTGAGGGAACAGCAGGTGCAAGAACCCTGAGGCTGGAATGAGTGGTGAGTAATAGAGGAGCAGCGAGGAGGCCCTCGTGGCTGGAGGTAGTGAGTGGCGGGAGAGTGGGAGACGAGGTCACAGCAGTCAGCAGGGGCCGCGTCAGGCAGGGCCTTGGTAAGGGGCACAGCTCTTATTCTGGGTGCTCTGGGAAGCCACTGGGAGAGTCTCAGTAGGGAGCGAGATGAGGATGTAACTTATCATACAGGCCCAGAATGAGGGCACCGTTGGAGCTGTCAGAGCCCAGGGGATCAGGGTGACAAGGTGTCTGGCAGGGACAGTCAGAGAAAGCTTCCTGGGAGGAGAAGGCCTTTGGTTTCACCCTTGATGGATTAGACGTCATTTAGCTACTGGCGCCTGCCAGGGTGAGAGCTCCGGGGGGGGGGGGGGGGGGGGCGCGGGGGGGGGGGGGGGGGACGGCGCTCTGCTGGCAGGGCCACCTGTGTGCCAGGTGCAGGGTATCAGCGTGCGGCAGACAGTCAGTAACGATCAGACGCGGCTATCCTCAGGAAGCAGCTTTGGGCAGTGGAATTCCAGGGATGGATATCAAACCCTCAGTACCTACCCTCTCGCCCCACAGCCCAGTGAGGGCCAGGCAGGGGTAGGGGAGTCTCGTGCTGGGTGGCAGGTGTCACACGGGGCCTCAGATCAGGTGCTTTCTCAGCAAGACTGTAAGGCGTACCTGTGTACTACCTGCGCCTGGCCTTGGCCTGGACATGTGGTCAGCTGCGTCAGTGTTTACTGGGGGATGATTCCAGGGGCCGGGGCGGAAGGAGGGATGAAAGCCGGCACCCACTCACCCTCCGGTCATCCCCACCCGGAGCCCAGACTCCCCGTCGAGCTGGGTGTCCTCACGCTGTGTCCTTCTGAGTCTTCAGAAGCCCGGACCTTGCAGTGCTTTGCCCCAGCCCCTCGTCCGCAGGCGGGGCCTGGTGTCCTGGGCGCACTCCTCTCCCAGGGCCGCTGTGTGTGCCGGCCCTGCCGCCCGGCGCGCTCTTCCCTGCACCCCGGCGGTGGCAGACGGCGCCCCGCTGACCCACGGCAGTTCGAAGGCGTGTTTTCCTTGGCCCATGTGGTGTTTTCAGAAAATGTTGGATTAGATATCAACATTTAACAATCGGGAGATTTCACAGGAAATGCCGGATTTCCGCCTTCTCTTGAAAAGTTGTCAGATGCCGTAGTCTTCCCATGCGGCCTCGGCCCTCCTCTGAGGAGTGGCGCCGCCTCCAGATGCGGCAGGCGTGGCGCGGGCTGGCATGGCGTGGGCTGCACCTGGTCTGTTTTGCCTGTTACGAGAGTCCGAGGTCCCTGCCTTAGATGTGAATTTTGCCAGGTTTTGCATACTGGATCCCAGTGTAAGATTTCACACGATTAAAAGTTTACCTGCTAAATCCAGAAGGCCCCCCAGTGAACCACTTGCCAGATGGACTCTGTTGAGGCCCAGAGAGGGACAGTGACTTGCCCAAGTTTGCACAGCAAGCTGTGAACCCTCCTTGATCCCCGAGGAGGTAACAGGACACAGACTGGGCAGAAACACGGGTCAGAGTGGCTGTCCTCTTCTGTTCCGGCAGCTGCTGTGGGATGTTTCCTGTCCCCTCACCCTGGCCACAGGGTTGCTGGCCAGCGCCAGGCCACCCCCGTTCGGACAGCTGGCGGGCCACCAGACGCTGGACTGCAGCTTCCGCAAGTGGGCACGCACACATCTGCTCACCTCCTTTAGCTGCTGGCAGCTTTCTCCCTGTCCCTGAGTTTTGGGACTTTGAGAATGGAACTGGGGGTGGACGGGACCCAGAACAATCTCTTTCCCATCTGGGGGTCCCATTCCATGAAACAGATCCATTTCTTCTCTGCCCCCCTCTGCAGAGAGCTCCTGTGGAGCTTTGTGGACGTCTCAGCACACACGCTACCTACACGCAAGGCGGGCGTCTGCTCGGCTAACACTGCGAAGCTAAAAATAGCTCTGCCCCCTCTGGCCTGTAATTGGAGGCGGGACAGCTGGTTTCGATAAGCAGGGGAGCGCGTGCTCTGGCCAGCTGCCGCCTGCCTCCCTTGCACACAGATTGCCGGGGTGGAAACTGCCCCGTTCCAGGCTCTCCCCTTTCCTGCTGACTCGCGTGGGTTGAGCTCCGTGCCGAGCCCGAGGAGCGCCCCCAAGTTCCAGGACCCGGGGGCCTGGCTGAGCCTCTGTGCCCCAGACAGTCACGCTGGAGTTGGAAAAGCTGCCTGTCATCCTCTGGCTTGTGGGCGCTTCTGTCTTCCTGAGGTCTTCCTGCGGAGCCCAGAACGTTCCTTCTTGTTTAATGGTTCATTCCTTCATTCGTTCAGTGAATGAGTACTGAGCCCTTGTGCTGTGCATTAGGTCCTCGTCTAGGTGCTGGGCCGGTGCGTGGACGAGACCACAGCCCCCGCTTGCATGGGGAGGATGTTCTGGTTGGGGCAGTTGGCTGATAAACACATAAATAAATCTGCAAACAAGACTACTTCAGACAGTGACAAGTGCAGAAGAGGAAGTAAAATAGAGATGTGATGGATTGTGTCTGGGTAGGGGACTATTTTTGGTGAGGTAGTCAGGAAGGCTTCTCTGAGGAGGTGGCATTTGCACTGAGACCGGAAGGATGAAAAGGAACAGTCACACGAAGAGTCAAGGAGGGGCGTTTCCAGGCAGAGGGAACAGCAAGTGCAAAGGCCCCGAGGCAGGCAGGAGTCTGGTGTTGTCCACGAAGGGAGAGGTGGTGGGTGTGGCTAAGGTGTAAGTGAGAGGAGTGGGGCTGAGATGAGCTGGGCTGGGGGCGGGTCAGACAGGGCCTTGTTTGTTGACATGTGGGCAGAGTTTGGATTTTGGATTTTTTTTTTTTTTTTAGTAATGGGGAACCCTTTGGGGGGGTTTCCTGTCATTTCTCCCTGCTTGCTGCTTCCTTCCATGCATCTGTCCACCCCACCTCATTTACCCCCGTCAGTCCACCCAGTCTTCTGGTCACTGAGCATCCACCTCCATCATCTTCCCATCTGCCCAGTCATTTATCTCCCTATCAAGTCATCCATCTGTCCATTCATTAAGTCACCCATTCACCTGCCTGGACATCTGTTCATTCATTTATCCAGCTAGCCATCAATTGTCCATCCACCTGCCCATCTGTGCATTCAGTCTTCTGTCCACCCACTCACTCATCTACCCACCCATCTGCCTACCTACCCATCTCATCCATCCACTCACCCATCCACCTCTCCATCCATCCACCCATCCATCCATCCACTCATCCATCTATCCATCCATCCACTCACCCATCCACCTCTCCATCCATCCATCCATCCATCCATCCACTCATCCATCTATCCATCCATCCACTCACCCATCCACCTCTCCATCCATCCACTCATCCATCCATCCATCCATCCATCTATTCACCCATCCACCTCTCCATCTATCCATCCATCCATCCACCTCTCCATCCATCCACCCATCCACCCATCCACTCATCCATCCACCCATCCATCCATCCACTCATCCATCCATCCACTCATCCATCTATCCATCTATCCACCCATCCACTCATCCATCTGTCCATCCATCCACTCATCCATCCATCCATTCACCCATCCACCTCTCCATCCATCCACCCATCCATCCATCCACTCAACCATCCATCCATCCATCCATCCATCCATCCATCCATCTACTCATCCATCCATCCACCCATCCATCCATCCACTCATCCATCTGTCCATCCATCCACCCATCCATCCATCCATCCATCCACTCCATCCATCCATCCATTCATCCATCCTGAGGCAGGCCGGGGGTCTGGCCATACCCACTCCTCTGCCACTGGGAACTAGGAAAGCATAAGGCCTCAGTATAAGCCCAAGAGCTGTGGGGTCCTAGGCTTTGCTTCTCTGTGGGAAGATCTTAATTATGTTTCCTGGGGTGGGTGCAGCCAGGCCAGCTTAGTGCTGGTCCCTGTGGTCCCAGGACTGGGGAAGTCCTCTCAGTGGCATCTTATGTTCTTGGCAGTGAGTTCGTTGCCTGGCTTCTGGAAATTGGCGAAATCAGCAAGATGGAAGAAGGAGTCAACTTGGGCCAAGCCCTGCTGGAGAATGGTATTATCCACCATGGTGAGTCGGGGCTGGGCCCAGCCAGGCCAATGGACATGGACAGGCCAGACCCCAGCGGCGCCATGCTTCCAGTAACCCAGAGGCTGTTTCTGTACTTCTGTGCGGCTGCCTCATTCCCCGGCATAGCGTGGCCCTCAGAAATGTGGTTGCTCTCACAAAATTGCTTCCAGGGCTGCAAAACCCAGCATTCACTTAGGGCACCAGCAAAGCAGGGGCACCTTGAATAGTTGAGGGTAGGGGAGCAGAATTTTCTATCTGTCCCTTCAAAAAGAGTAAGAAACATTTGTTTACATTTTAATCATTCAGCAAATACTTACTGAGTGTCCCCCGTGTGGCAGGCAGTGAGCAGGAGAGGTGAACATTGCCTGTCCTGGCGGAGCTGGCCTTGTAGCTGGAAGGGGAAGATGATAAGATCGTAAAACACATGTGTGTGGCTGGTGGCCGGTCTGGGGAGAGAGGGAGGGAGGATGAAGAGCGTGGGTGGCGAGGTTCCCTCTTGAGCAGGGCAGTCGGGGGAGGCCTCGCTGAGAAGGTGATGTGGGGCCCAGGACCTGAGCAGCGAGGGAGGGGCCAGCTTGCTCCGTGTGTCCAGTGGCGGGAACAGCCAGTGCCCAGTCCCCAGGCAGGAGTCAGAGTGGTTTGTTCAGGGAGCGGCAAAGCAAGCAGGGGAGGGTTAGGAGAGGAGGGCAGAGGGCACGGGCTGACGGGGAGAGCGCAGGGGGGTCGTGGGGTCTTTGACTTTTACTCTGAGTGAGGTGGCTGCGCCACCGAGCTCCACGTGGAGGAAAGATCTGTTTTAACAACATCCCCCTGGCCTCTGGCGGAGAGTGGCCTGTTAGGACCGCGGGTGGTGGCAGGGAGCCCAGCGAGGAGGCTGCCATGATGTAAGCGCCCAGGCGGGCGCTGCAGGTGGTTCTGACCAGGGTGCGAGTGTAGGAGGCAGATGACTGATACTTTGAAGGTCAGGCCTTACCGGCTTTGCTCATGGACCCAAAGCATCAAGGACGACTTCAAGGCCATTGTCCTGAGACTGTTCCATAGATCTCAGCTGTGGTCTCCTAGCCCAGCATGCTGGGTCCCCACACATCCATTGGGAATCTAGGTCTCAGGACATGCTGAGCCAGAAGGGTCCCAGTGCAGGCTGGCCCAGGTGCCTTTCTGGGCCCTTCACCCTGCAGGTGTCCTGGCCCACGCTGCAGGTGTCAGCAGGGCCCTCGCCAGCAGGAGATTCCTCGTGGGCGAAACAGGGAGGTTATGGCACCTACCTCACTGGGGTGTGGGCAGGGGGTCGGTGCGATCATGCCGGGCCCGGAGCCTGGCCAGCAACGGATGATGTGGGAGCGTGGTTGGCAGGGGCCGAGGCTGTGCCCAGCCTCACGGCCCCCCTCCCGTGCCCCCAGTTTCTGACAAGCACCAGTTCAAGAACGAGCAGGTGATGTATCGCTTCCGCTACGACGATGGCACCTTCAAGGCGCGGAGTGAGCTGGAGGATATCATGTCCAAGGTAGGGACCCCCACCCGGCCCCCCGGGAGGTCACCCCGTGAAGTCACCGCGGAGCAGACCTGTGCCCCAGCAGCCTGTTCTCTCCCTCCCCCGCCTGCCCCATCACCCTGCGCTCTCCCGGCAGCCTGGATTTGGAGGCTCCTGAAAGATGCAGCCTGATCCCAGAATCCCCCTCTTTTTCTTCCAGGGGGTGAGGCTTTACTGCCGTCTCCACAGCCTCTACACCCCCGTGATCAAGTAAGTTACTCGTTCCAAACTCAGTTTCTCCTCTGCCTCTTCTCAGTTGTGTGGCCTGGGGCCGGTGACTTAACTAACCTCCCTGAGCCCCAGTTTCCTTATCCATCAGATGGGGCTGGGAGTCACCTTCCCTGTAGGTCTGTGGTTAGGGTCACGGGAGTGTGTTTGTGGGAAGCGCTGCAGTGTGGCGGCGAAGGGGGTCGGTTCTGGAGCCAGACGGGCTGAGCTTTCATCTGCCGGAGACCAGCTGGGGGGCCCCGGGCAGAGCTGCTGAGCCTCTGTGTGCCTCAGCTCTTTCCTGCAGACTGGGGACAATAGTGGGAGCCACCTCAGGGCCTTTGTACTTGCTGTTCCCTCTGCTTGGGATGCTCTAGCCGTCCACATCTCCACGCCTGCCCCTCACTTCCTTCGGGTGTCTTCGTATCAGCGGGGTCTTCCCTAACCACCTTTATAGAGCAGCGTCACCCTGATACCCTCCATCCTTCCTTCCTTCCTTCGAGTTGGTTTTCTTCTTAAAACTGATCACTACTCGTCATCTTATATATTCGTTTACCTGTGTCCTGTCTGTCTCCCCCGCTGAGCCGTTAACTCTCTGAGTGCGAGGGGAGTCTCCACTGCCCGGTCCCCGGCACCCTGGGCAGCACCTGCCGCTGCGTCACCCAGCAGGACTCTGTGCTAATGGAAATGCTCCCTGGCTGTGTTGTCTGATACAGCTGCCACCGGTCGTGCGCAGCTTTCAAACATTTGAGACTGAGGAATGTGATTTTTAACTTGATTTAATATTAATTGATTGAAATTTAAATTAAAACGACTGCACGGGCCTAGGGCAAAACAGCACTCAGTGATTGTTGAGTGAATGTCGAAAGGTTGTTTACCTCTTTTGCTTCTGTTTCTGCATCTGTGAAATGGGCAGAAGAACAGCTCGTGCCTCTTGGGTTGCCGTGAGGATTCCCATTCACAGAGGCGCTTTGTGTGGCTCTTGGCACCATAAATGCCATGGATTTAAATTACCATGAAACTTAAAGTTGTGGATGAAGGGAGGGAGAGGGTGACCTGTTCTTATCCCAGCTGCAGATTCCCCTGCCCCCCTGTCCTGATAGCTTTTGTCGCCTCTCAGAGGAGTGGAAATGAGGGAACCTCTTCCAGGCCTCTGCATGGGAAGGTCAGGCCCTGGGAACCTCTTTCATTTCCAGACCTGCCTCCTCCCTCCTTGGGTCCTCTGCTGCTGCCCCTGTGCGCTGGGAGGGGGAGGGGAAGGCAGGCGGGGTTGCCAGTCGCCCTGGAAGGAGGTGCGGGCAAGCAGCCTCCGCTCACTGGGTGTGAGGCCTGCCGGACCCCCAGTTCCTAACTCCTGAGAAACACTCCCCTGCTAGACTTTCTTTATTGGCCTTGACGCAGGCCGGCCCCGTGAGCCATTTGTGTTGACTTCAAAGGCTGAGGAATTGTTGCAATTTCCCCCCAAGGTCAGTGATCACACCGAGGCTTGGCAGAAATGTAGGTGCTGTGCCAGGGCAGAGCGTCGGCCTTGCCCCCCCTCCGTCCCAGGAGCCCACGCCAGCCCTGCCAAGAGGGCTTTCCACGTCCGTACAGTTCGTTACCTTTAAACATGAATGTCAACAACCAAAGGGATAAGGGAAAGGCGAGAACTGAGAGTTTTTCCCCTGCTCTGTTAGAGTAAACCAGAGTCCCTCTGGCACGAGTGATGTTTTGGCCAGGATAAGTCCGTCCTGCGCATATAGGATGTTGAGCATCCCGGCCTCTGCCCACTAGATGCCATTAGCACCCCCTGCTTTGGCTCCCCAGGTCATGACAGCCAGAAATGTCTCCAGACATAGCTTAGTGTTTGTTGGAGGACAGAATCGCGCCAGCTGAGGTCCCCTGGCTAGTGAAAGAGTTTCCGGTGCCCTAGAGCGTCTCCTCCTGCCCCCACTCTTTCGTGGGTGGAGGTCTGCGGTAGAGCTGCCTGGCCCTGGGTGGTGCTGCAAGTTCGGTGTGGAGTGTGGACCGAGACCTGGACCCCTGCCCAGTGCCCAGGTAGCCGGGGAGTCCCTGACTCCTGGGCACGTCCAGCAGGGCGGTCAGAGCTGCTCCCGCCACCCTCCTCCCTGACACTCACCTGCACTTGCCTTTCTCCGCAGGGACCGCGATTACCACCTGAAGACCTATAAGTCGGTGCTGCCCGGGAGCAAGCTGGTGGACTGGCTGCTGGCCCAGGTGAGACCTGTTGGGAGGTGTGTGACCACCATCTCGCTTTGTCCTTGGATGTGGGGCTTTTCATATAAAAAAAAAGATTCTATTATTGTTTAATTGTGGCAAAATACACATAACATAAAAACCATCTTGACCATTTTTAAGTGGACAGTTCAGTGGCATTTAAATATATTCATAATATTATACAACCATCACCACTATCTGTCCACAAACCTCTTTTAATTTTCCCAAACTGAAACTCTGTCCCCATTAAACAATTCCCCATTCCCTCCCCCAGCCCCTGGCAGCCACCCTTCTCTACCCTTCTACTTTCTGTTTGTATGAACTTGACTAATTTAGGCACTTTGTGTAAGTGGACTCACACAATATTTGTCCTTTGCGACTGGTTTATTTCACTTAGCTTAGTAACATCCTCAAGGTTCATCGTGTTGTAGCCTGTGTCAGAATTTCCTTCCTTTTAAGGTTGAATTATAGTCCATTGTCTGTATCTCAGTACGTTTGTGCTGATATAACGAAAAACACCTGAGCTGAGTAATCTATAAAGAACAGAAATTTATTTCTCGCAGTTTTGGAGGCTGGGAGTCCAAGATCAGGGTGCTGGCAGGTTCGGTGTCTGGTAAGGGCCTGATCTGTTTCTGCGATGGCTCCTTGTTGCCACGTCCTCGGGAGGGGAGGAATGCTGTGTCCTGTAGTAGCAGGGATGGTGGGGCAGACTGCCTGCGTCAAGCCCATTTATAAGGATGCCTAATGCTTCACCCTAAAAACTCAATCACCCCCTAAAAGCCATACCTCTAAACATTGTTGCAATGGGATCAAGTTTCATCATGAATTTGGAGGGGACAAAAACATTCAAACTGTAGCAGTATGTGTAAACTGCATTGTGTTCGTCCGTCCGTCCGTCCATCCATCCATCCATCCATCCATCCATCCAAGGACACATGGGTTGCTTCCATGTTGGGGCTTTCAGTTTTAAAACTTGCATGGTTCCAGGCAAACTGGGACAGGTTGGTTTCATCCTGGCACCAAACTGGAGCCTCCGGGGCTTGCCAAGTTGTTCCTTTCAGAAAAGTTTCCAATGGGTAGGAGCTGGCCAGAGGCTTGGAAGATCTATGCGTCAATTTTGCTGCAATCTCCCAAAGGCGTTTGCTCCGTCAGGTGCCACAGACACCCCCATGTGCCTGTCCCTTCTCCTTTATGGCTCCCGATCCCAGCACATTTACTTTCAGCCAGACCCTGGCAGGCTTTGTGCACTATCTGGTTGAGTCTCCCAACCCATTTACACATGGGGGAACTGGGGCCCAGAGAGGCCGAGTGCCTGGTCCATGGGTGCACAGCCTCGCAGTGGCAAAGCTGAGACTCGGACAAGCCCATCAGACCCACTCGTGTTTCCATTCTGTGCATTTTTCAGGAAGCCCGCAGGAATGTCCACTTGAGGTCTATAATAGAACAGGAGACACTTGTGAAATCAAAATGGATAAATGTTTAAACATCTACAGAGCGCAGCTTTATGTCAGCCTCATTAATCGTTAAATTTAGCATTCATAAAAACTTCATTTCATTTGAAAACAGTTTACTGGCTAGATTCAGGGAGATCATGTAAAGTGCTCAGGGTGGTGCCTGGCATGGAGGAATGCTCAGTAACTACAGCCATTATTGTTATTCCTTGTCTCCTTCACAAAGAAGTCACGGGTCTCAGAATTACCTGTAGTGCAGAAGAATAAAGAAATTGTACAGGGATTTGGGGGCACAGGGAACAGTAAGACCAAGAAACGAAGGAGTGGTAGTCTACAGAGTCCCGCCTTCCCAATGTGCTGGAACAGGCTACGGGCACCACAGGGGTGCTTGTTTAGCGGTTTAGGTGCTTTGATCAGCCCCAGACAGGCCAGGGTCCCGGGGCCCTCTGAGACAGCCACTTCTCACCACTGTGGACTTCGCTGTGGCCTCATGTTTCCCACTGAGCTGCTTTGGTGTGCAGGGCTGTGGCTCCCCGGTGGACCCCATGCATGAGCTGGGGGCTGGGCGGGTCACAGACATGCAGGAAGTCAGTGGGGCTTGGAAGTGTTTGGAGCCGGAGTGGACAGACACGCTGTTGTGGGAATGGGCTGGGAATCGAGACTGAGTCCCGGGATCGGGCTGATGGGCAGATGGAAATGCCCTTGTCAGAGCTTCGGAGACAGGTGGGGGTCGTCGGGGAGAACCGCGCCTTCTCCTTGGGCACAGGAGGTGCCACTGGCCTCCCAGCGGGTGGGCGGGGAGAGGGCAGGCTTCACACAGCTGGACCTCAGGTGGCTGTCCGCTGTGGGTGGTCTGTTTCTTGTTAGCTTTTGGGTGGTATTTGAAACGAGGGGTGAGAAGAGATTGTAGAGAAATTAGACGAGAGGACACATTAGCTCATTTTTCTTTTTTAAAAAATTACTTTTTATGTACCTACTAGGTACCAGGCACTGTTTTAGGTTGTAGAGACAACGAAGGGAACAAGACCGACAGAAGTCCCTGTTTGCCACAGGCCGTAAATTCTGGGGAGGGATAGAAGAGGCACGTGATAAGTAAGAAAAACAAGTAAAACGTATGACGTGTCCGCTGGTGCTAGGTGCCAGTGAGGTGGAGGGGACAGCGTGTGGGAGCAGGAGGGGGGATTGTGTCGTGCACAGAGGTGGGGGCTGGTCAGAGGGGTTAAGGGATTGCCCAAAGTCAAGGACGGAGCAGAGTTTGAACCTGGGGACCCCAGCTACTCTCGGTGGTTTGGGGTCTTTGCTGCGTGGGCTTCAGGGTGCCCCAGGCTGCGGCTGTCAGATGTCGGGCAGGGGTCAGCGGGCTGGGGCGGGAGAGGGCAGAGGACAGGTGCAGGAGGGCACAGAGCTGCGGACTCCGTGCTGGCTCTGCAGAAAGGTTTCCAGGTGTCCACCACGCTGACTCCGCGTGTAGGCAGATGGCACGGCGAGGGCAGCAGGGCCCTCAGCACGCATGTGGGGTCAGGCTGGGGGAGGCAGAGAGCCCACTGGTAGCTTGAGGTACAGGGAAAAGAAACAAAGGATGAATAGGAACAGGAACCTTGGCTATAAACCTGGGTAGCTAACTGCTCCTTTGAGCCTCAGTTTCCCTGTCCACACCCTCCTCCTGGTGGGAGAAAGTGCCCCCTTCAGGGACTGCTGGAGGGAGGTGGGCGGGCTTCCTCTTCGGGTGGTGCATCTGGGCCCCTCCCGTCTCACTGGTGACCCGAGAACGCGCTGCTGGTCTAAGTTTAGGAGCCTCTGGGATGTCATCCCTGGGCCTGGTGGGGAGAACGGGGAGACGGTCTGTGAGCGCCTCGGAGAGCCAGCTGGGCTCCAGATGCCTGCCCGGGCCTCCCAGGCTGCGGAGCAGGGCCTGCCCACCGTCTGTCCCCTGCTGGCCCCTCGCAGCTGGGAGGCGGCTGCTCCGGATGTGGCCTCTCACAGCCGCCTGCGCTGGCCTGGCGGTGCTCCGAGCGCACTGGCCCTCCAGCCACTGGCGTGGGGTCCTGAGGGAGGCATTTGTCTTTTCCGAGTCAGCCCAGGGCAGGCAGTGTGGTGAAATACCGAGGCCAGAGGCTGTCCACAGGCCCTCTGCCCAGGGCGGAGTCCTGCAGCCTCTGAACAGCACTCCTCACGTCTCCCCCGGCTGGAGACACCCCTGCAACCCAGCAGCCACCGTGGCACAGGACGGACAGGGCGGGATTTCTCACTCTGGGAGTTGGTGAGAGGGGGCCGTGCCCCGTGGCGGTCTGAGTGGAGCTGAGGCTCACTGACCTGGCCACGAGCTCCTGCGTGACCTGGCCCCTGCTGATGACTCCTTTATTTAATCAACAAAATTAATCCTTACTGAGCACTGGCTCCAGGCCAGGCCCTGTTCCCGGCACTTAGGATTGGGCAGGGACGCAGCAGCACGAACTCCGGGCCCACGGACCCAACCCACCGGTCCTCCCCGTGCCAGCTGTGCCGTGTCTTCTCCTGTGCTCTGGGCTTCTGCCCACCTCCTGACCTTTGCCCCTGCTTTCCTGACCTTCTTCCCACCTCCTGCCGTTCCCTCTGACCGACACCCCTGCCCCTGTGTGCCTATGTGCCACTCGCACACGTGGCCTGGACGAGTAGAGGTTATTTGGGTTGCAAGCGACAGAAACAGACTGGCTAATTTCAGGGGGACAAAAAAGAAGACAACTTGCTGGAAAAAGATGGGGCCCTCGCAGATTCGGGGAGACCCAGGAGGCAGGCCTAAGAAAGAACTGGCACCAGGAAGCCCCAAGCAGCAGGTGCTGAGGGACACTGTCTTCAGGACACTGCTGTTGGCTGTTGGGGAGAATCAGCACGAACTGTTCCCTGTCCTTGGGTTCCTGCACTCCAGTGTCGTGTTCCTGGGGCAGGGGGCATCCGTTGGCTTAGCGGGGAACATGGGTCCTCAGCCTGGTCCAGGAGGGTGGCAAACTTTGATGGACAGCCCCACCGAGATGACATTTCACTTGGGAGAGTTGGTCTCAAAGGTGGAACCAGCAGATGCCCAGTGCACAGGCCACACCTATTCTTTCTTCAGGTTTGGGGTTGAGTGTCACTATCAGGGAAGCCCTGAGATGAGCCAGGTCCCCTTGGTTCAGATTGTATCAGTTTGGAATGTTTTTGTTGCAAAGGTAAAATAGCCACCTAAACAGTGGCTTTAACAGATGACACCTGCCAAGAATTGGGGAACTAGGTGGTTCCAGGGCTGGTTTATGGACTCAGTCGTGTCAGCAAGGACCCGGGAACCTTCCATCCTTCACTGTGCCGTCCTTAGCATCTCAGTGGTGTCTGCTGTCTCAATTACAAGATACAAGTGTCATTACAAGATGACACTTGGGGCACAGCCCCAAGTGTCACTTTCTCACGTGACTTTGCCCCAGGTAGGGAGGGTTGGTGCTGCTTTTCCCTTTTATCAGGGAGCAAGGCGGTTTCCAGAAGCCACCGCTAGGCTTCCCCAGCTGTCTCACTGGCTAGAGCAGGGGTCCTCAAACTTTTTAAACAGAGGGTCAGTTCACTGTCCCTCGGACCATTGGAGGGCCGTTGGAGAGTGCGGCGCACATTCCACACATGCGCACTGTGGGCCCAGAATGAGTTGGCTGCTAAGCAGGACAGGTATCGGCGGCAAAAACACCCGGCGGGTCCCATAAATGTCCTCGGCGGGCCACATGTGGCCTGCGGGCCGTAGTTTGAGGACACTTGGGCTAGAGCTTGCTCAGTTAGCAGTGGAACTTGGTTTCTGATATTAGAGACACAACAACAGAGGCTGAGACAAATCAGGGCATATGTTCTGTTGCATGAGAGGAGCCCAGAGGTTGGAGGTCCAGAGCTGCCAGGGCAGTCTCATCATAGCTTTGGGGACCACACTGTGTCTTTCTGCCCTGCCTGCCTTAGCATGTTTCCAACCTCGAGGGCACGTTGTGGTCTAGGATGATTGTGGCAGTTGCAGCCATCACTACTTTCTTCCAGGCAGAAGGAAGAGAAAGAAAAGGGGGCTTTTGCCAGAGCATTTTACCAGTGATTCCTGCTTGTATCTCTGTGGCCACCTCTAGCTGCAAGGGAGGCTGGAGATGGGTGAGGGTTCCATTACTAGGGAGGGATTGGGAAAGGGTTCTTTTTCTAGGCAACCAACATTGCCACTTACAATCTCCTTTTTCCTTTGTAGCATTGATCACAAGTACAATAAAATCATCTTGTTGGGAGTTTATTAGTAATCATTACAAACACGTTTTTGGGGTACTGCAGTAACACAAAAGATCCTAGCCCTTGAGGAGCCTGCGTTCTTGGGGGGCTGTAGGCTTTTCACCAGCTGTGCTCAGCCTGCCTGACACCCTGCCCTTCTTGTTCCCTTCCAGGGAGACTGCCAGACTCGGGAGGAGGCCGTGGCGCTCGGCGTGGGCCTGTGCAACAATGGCTTCATGCACCACGGTAATCTGCCCCCGCCCCCAGCCTGGCCTCCGGGCCTCGCTCCCTGGGCTGTGTGTCCGGGCGCACAAGAGCTGGTGGTTGACAAAGTGGGGAGGAGGACTGAAGCCAGGCCTGTGGCTCTGTAGACCCTAGGGGGTCGGCTGGTTCATGGGTCCCACCTCTTTCCCCTCCCTGTTCTGTACCGATGGAGACGCTGCTTCAGGTGTCCAGCGGGGACCAAAGTGGCCGGAAAAGCTTGACTGGAAAAACACGGTCTGGGTTTGAAGTCCGATCCATGGGCTTCCTGTGCCCTTCTTCCTGCACTGGGGGTGGCCCTCCAGGGTGGGCCGTGCAGCCGGATGGTGCCTCCTGGCCTGGGGGCTCCGGGGGAGGAGAGGAGACGGTCCTGTGGGTGAGGACAGGAAGCCCTTCCTGGGATGTTCGTGCCTCTTCCCAGCCTCACTCCTTAGATAAGTTGCTCCTCTTCCCACAGGGAAAGGCAGGTGTGAGGGTGGAGAGGGGTACGGTCCCAAGGTGTTCCCGAGGGAGCAAGCGGGGGAGGAGGAGGAGAAAATGGTTCCAGTGACAGCTGTTTAAATGAAAGCAGAAGTGAATGCCCTGTGTGCCTGGTCTCTTTCTGAGCACTTGCCTTGTATTTATTAGTTTAAGCCTTACAGCAGTCCTTTGATGTTGGTATTAATATCATCTCCGTTTTATATATGAGGGAGGATAAGCTCAAATAGGAAACTTATTCAAGGTCACAAGGCTCCTAAAAAATAGGAGCCAGGATTAGAACTCACATAGCCTGGAGTCAGGATGAGAACCCAGGCAGCCTGGCCTCACAGCCTGGCACACGCTCCACTGCTGTGCTCTGCGGCCTCTCCCTTTGCTGGCCTTTGGGGAGCCCTGAGTCTCCTATCCTTTAAGGGGGACAGGTAAATATTTAACCCCTGCTGGCCGGGCACAGTGGTTCACACCTGTAATCCAGCACTTTGGGAGGCCGAGGTGGGAGGATCCCTTGTGCCCAGGAGTTCAAGATTGGCCTGAACAACATAGTGAGACCCGCCTCTCTCTCTCTCTCTCTCTCTCTCTCTCTATATATATATATATATATGTATATATATATATATGAATAAATAAATAAATAAATAAATAAATAAAAATTAAAAATTAGCTGGGTGTGGTGGCATGAACCTGTAGTCCAGGGTACTCAGGAGGGTGAGGCAGGAGGATCACTTGAGCCCAGGAGTTCGAGGTTATAGTGGGCTTGTGATCACGCCACTGTACTCCAGCCTGAGCAATAGAGCAAGCCTCTCTCCCTAAAAAAATCAAACAAAGAAAAAACTTTTAACCTCTGCCAAGGAGCCTTTTTTTACTCCTAGAACATTCCTCAGTGCCTTTTCACTTGCAGTCTTTCTTGGCTAGGGTGCTCTCCTACCTCACCCCTGCATGTGATTCAGGGATTTGGCTCAGCTAACAGCTCCCTGGTGAGCCCCTCAGCCCCCTGCAGCTAACATGGCCCCTCCCCCTCATCACTGTCCCTCACTCAGGTTCGCTTTTCTTTAAGGAGCTGTTCTGTCCCTCATAGATGTAGACGGATCCCGCTCATCCTTTCTGCCTTTGTTCTTTCTGTGTTATCCAGCAGTGTCTTGTGTGTGCCAGGCGCTGTGCTGGGCTCTGGGGACAGAGCCGTGGCCAGGACAGAGAACAGTCTTGCCCTGGGGAGCTCACAGCCTCATGTGTGTATGCGTGTGAACCAAACAAAAACCAAACCGTACATTTTCTGGAGTTTCGAAGGCCGTGGGCATGTGAGGAGAACTTCGGCTTTTACCCCCGAGTGAGGTGGGAGTCCCGGGAAGGTTCTGAGCAGAGGTGGACGTGGTCGACGTGGGTTTTACAAGGTCCTCTGGCTGCCGTGGAGAACCGTCTGGGGGCGAGGGTTGGGGCGGAGGAAGCAGAGAGGCCAGTGGGAGGTGGCCGTTATAGTCCAGGGGAAGGACAGTGTTCTGGGACCCAGGGGTGGCTGTGGAGGGGTGAGAAGTGGTCGGATGTGGGAGACCCCGAGTCGCAGGAAGGTCTTTTGGCTATTTCTCCTTCCTGGCCTCTGCTTTTTTGTTCTAACTCAGAGGTGGCAGACTTTCTCTGTAAAGGGCCAGACAGCAAATATTTTAGGCTTCCTGGGCCTTTGTAGCATAAACGTAGCTACAGGTGGTCGTGGCCATGTGCCAATAAAACTTTATTTAGGAAAGCGGGCAGTGGGCCATTGTTTTATGAACCCTGGTCTGATTGCTGGGTTTGCTATCCCCTCGGCAGGGTGAGCTGGGTTTTGGCGAGCTGAGAGGCCATCGGGCCATCCCCTGCCTGGTGGCCAGCAGGCCTGGTTCTAGGCCTGACTCAGCCAACTCCCAGTAGTCCCATGCTCTTCTTTGGGCCTCGGTTTCCCCTGTTTTCCACTGGAGCCCTTGCTGTCCCCTTCTTCTCTGAGCTCAGCCTGCCTAGGCTCTGTGGGAGTAGGACTCACTCCCCGGCTCCCCGTTTCCCCGGCTGAGGTGGCCTCAGGCATCTTCACCCATCCACCAAACTCCCTCATTCCCAGAAGCTACTGTCTTCCCCTCAGGGCCTCTGACAGCTCCAGCCCCCCCGCCAGTCTGCTGGGCAGAGCCGCTCATTGCGGGCGAGGATAATTAGGGTCCTCCCGGCTGCTATTCCCGGAAGGCCGCGGCTGAGGACATTCCTCAGGTGGGGTGTCGGGGTGACTCCCAGGCAATCCTGATGCCTCCAGGGCCCCTCAGGGAGAGAAATTGCAGGCCGTGGCCCTGCTCCCCTGTTCCCTGCCACGAACTCGAAAATAGGCTGAAATAGGAAAGGGCCTAATCCTGGGCTTGTGGCCGCAGCAAAACACAGGGTGCGGTGCAGGGCGGAGGGTGGGGCGAGGCCTCCGCGCCACCTTTCGTGGCACCTCCCTTGGCGCCTCCTGCGGCGTCTGAACTGAGCCTACAGGGCCCTGCGGTGCCTCTAGGCAGGGAGCCCGAGGCCGGGGACCCAGCCCTCTCACTTTAGGCACTTTTGGGGAAACTGAGGCTCCTCATTTCACCTCGCAGCCACCCTGGCAAGTCAGAGCTGTTACAATATTATATTTGTAGATGAGGGAACTGGGGCTCCGAGCAGCTCAAGGGCGCGAAGTCAGAAAGGGGCTGAGCAGGGATTCGACCCCAGATCTGAGCGTCTCCCACAGAGACTGACCAGCAGCACGACTGAGAGATGTCGAAGCTGGCCCCTCACTCGGCTGAGCTCTCGGACTTGAGGGATGCCTCGCTGTTTTCCCCAGACATTCGGCCGAGACACAACATAGCGATTCTTCCTCCCACTCCTGGGATCTTCTGACTTATTTATAGCAGAGGCGAAGCCTGCCGGCCCCCTGGGGCCTGGCTCCCCAGCTCTGGGGAAGGCAGCAATTTGTGTGTCTGTTTTCGCCAAAGTAATAACAGGGGTGGCCTGAGGAGGGTGCTCACTAACAGGTAAAGCATCCCCATGAACTGTCCCGGGAAACCAAGGACAAAGAAAGAAACGCCTCCTGCCGCTTTCCATTGAGTCACCGAATTGAGAAAAGCCCCTGTCTCCAGGAATGGCGGGGACGCCTCACGGCTAAGGCAGCTGGCTTTCCTTGTTTTAGGGCCCCACTGACCTGACAGCTAATTGCCTTCACCTTCCTGAGCCTCCGTTTCCCCCTTGTGCACTGGTTATATTCATCTGCCTCATCTGCCAGGCCTGCCTGGGCACCATAGGGAAAGGAAGAGCTGCCTGCTGGCTCTGTGACCTTGGGCAGTTAATTTAGCTTCTCTAGGCCTCAGTCTCCCCATTTATAAAAGGGGTACAGCAAATCCCTCCTGTCCAAGGAGTAAATGAACTTAAGCATGCACGCCCATCCCCAGTGTGCTTGGCACTAGCAGGTGCTTCGTTAAACTGTAAGCTGCAGGGTCAGGTAACGCATTGGTTGTTACTGGTTATTTTTATTCATTTTTCCTGGCTTGTCCTAGAAAGAGATCAGCATACTTTTTCTGTAAAAGGCCAGATAGTAGAAATTTAGTCTTTGGGGGTCATAGAGTCCCTGTCACAGTTATTCAACTCTGTCTTTGTGGCTCGGAAGCAGACACAAGCAATGTATAAACAGATGGCTGTAACAATAAAACTTTATTTATAAGAACAGGTAGTGGGCCAGATTCAGCCGGTGGGGCCTTTGTTTGCCAGTCCCTGGTCTAAAGTATCTTTTTGTGGCTTGTTTCTGATGACTGGTGAAGTTGAGCTCCTTTCCACACACTGCTGCCCCGTGGGGTTTGCCTGCCTGTTCGTTGCCCACTCACACCCTTTGCCTATTTATCTGTGAGTTTCTCAGTTTTTTCTGGTTGACTCGTTAGAAACTATTGATATTCTAGATATTTACTTCCTGGTGGTTTTAGACTCTACAGTTATCTTCTAATCTGCCATCTGCCCATGGAGTTGTTGTTGATGGAAGTTCTTAATTTTAGTACCATACAAGGGGGTCTTGTACATGGACTCCTTTTCTACCCTGGGATGGAGATATTCTCCTACATTTTGTTTGGTTAGCTTTAGTTTTACTGTTCATATTTAGGTCTTTAATCCATCAGGAGTTTATTGTTGTATATGGTATGAGGTAGGGATCTGATTTTTTTCCCCTGCTGAGTGAGTTAAGTTTTCCTGCACCATCTGTGGAATATTCTGTGTGGTCATTTATCATCTATCACGTACTGAGTTCTCATAAGTGCACAGTCCTCTTATGTGAGTTCTGTTCTTTGCGCTGCTTATTTCTCTGTTTCTGCCCCAGTTCCACACTGTTTGTGTTACTATGGCTTTGTCACATAGCTTTATAGCAGGTGGGGCAAGTTCAGATTTTTCAGGAGGAGCCGGAAAGCCAGATCTTTATGTGAAATATCCTAGTATGTTAGTGTTGGCACATGATCCCATTTTAATACAATACAGTGTTGGCCAAACCAAACTTGTCCAGGGGCTGATCCAGCCCGTGGCTGCCAGTTGGCAGACGCTGCCGACACTCTCCCACGTGAGTCTGACCACGTGCTTGTGCATCTGTGGGTTTGCAGTGCTGGAGAAGAGCGAGTTCAAGGATGAGTCCCAGTACTTCCGCTTCCACGCAGACGAGGAGATGGAGGGAACCAGCAGCAAGAACAAACAGCTTCGCAACGACTTCAAGCTGGTGGAGAACATTCTGGCCAAGCGCCTGCTGGTAGGAGCAGAGCTGAGCAGCTGCGCCATCCTCCCCACCTGTGGGCCTGGGGGCTGGGAAACCCTCCGACTGTGGCCAGAGAAGGGGGCTCAACTTGGAGTACCAAACAGTATGGGGGAGTCTAGACTGCCCTCTTCACAAAGGAGACTGGGCGTGTGGGCGCCCTTCCTTCCCGCTTCTGTCTGCTCTGCTCAGCCTGGCACTGCGCGTCCTGCGTGCCCTGTAGCCTTAGGTCTTGTAGACTGGCATCTTGTCCCTGTCCAGTCACTGTAAATATCCTTGCAGTTAAGGGGGAGCATTCATCAGCCCATTCAGATACTCATGAGCCTGGCCCCCAAATCCTGCTTCTCTGCCCGCTGGTGAGCTGCAGTCGGAGCGCATGGCTCGCAGCAGGCAGTTGAGGCACAGGCTCAGAATGTGAGTCTCTTGCCACCGCCAGGGTTGGCGCCGAAGTCCGACTGACCTGAAGATGGCTCTGTTGCCTTCTGTCCCTAGCACTTGGGCTGCTCTTCCCCCCAACTCCATTTCTGTCACCATGAAGCCCTCCAGTGCTCCCCATTGCACTCAGGATAAAGTTCAAACTCTCGTCTTGGCCTCTCGTTGAGACTCTTCCTGCCTCTCAGGCTTCATCTCCTGTGCTCCCCACTTTCTTGCTCCACCTCAGCCACCTGGGGATCTCTCGCCTTGTCCTCCAAGGCCTTGGGACTTACCTCAGGGCCTTTGCACATGCCGTGTCCGCTGCCTGGAGCACTTTCCCCTACTCCTTGTGAAGTTCTGTTTCTCACTTCATTCAGGCTCGGCTCAGATACCACCTCCTCCTGCCCCCTTGCTGTGCCATCCCCTGTCCCCGTAAGTGCTTTATTTTAATTCAGATGGCACACACTCCCTGCCTTACATTCTATATTTTTGTCCTAAATTTGTTTGTAGTCTCTCTCCCCCACTAAACAGCCAGCTACATGAGAGCAGGGACTGATCGCCCGTCTTGCTCAATACTGTGTCTCCAGCGCCCAGTGGTGTCCCCGGCCCATAGAGTAGGCAGCAGCTCGGTAAATATTTTTTGACTGAATAATAAATGCATTTCCCTGGATTCCCAGCACCACTGAACCCCAGACCTTCTTCCGACATACGTGTCATTCTGCCCTGGTGAGGGGCTGCTCTCCCCGAACTCTCTTCCTATTTCCAAGTTCTTGGTGGCTGGACACCTTTGGTCTATTTTACTCACTAAGTCAGTGACAAGTACACATGGAACACCTGTTGCGTGCCAGGTGCTGTCCGTGGTTCACTCCATCTCGCTGGCCTGGGTCTGGCCATCTCCCTGCGGTGCTGCCGTCCTCGCCCCTCCCCTGCCAGACTGGGGCACGAGGATGAGCCGGCAGCATCCCGGTCCCCTGGGGGCCGAGGTGGGGCTGGCTCCGGGTTCGCCGCCCGGCCTCACCGGGTCTCTCTGCCCTGGGCCCTCAGATCCTGCCGCAGGAGGAAGACTACGGCTTCGACATCGAGGAGAAGAACAAGGCCGTGGTGGTCAAGTCGGTCCAGCGGGGCTCGCTGGCCGAGGTGAGTCCTGAGGGCAGACTCCCGGGCTAGCGCCGTTTGCAGGCGGGGGTGGGCGTGTCTCTCACATTCCTCGAGGAGTGAGGGCCTGGCAGATCCGGGAGTGACGGCTGGTTCCTCTCGTTGCCCACGTGGGGAAACCGAGTCAGGACCCCCTTGTCTGCGGTGGCCGGGTAAGCGGGGAGCGAGTGCGGACGCGCAGGGCAGTCCTCCTAGCGCGTCCCACCAGCGCCCCCTCCTGGACCCTGGGGGAGGTGCATGAAGGAAGGGGAAGGTTTCTCCATCAGTCAGTTTCGGAACCAGCCGTGAGAGTGGAGAAAACACAGTCAGAGTGGTGTGAGTGAGATGAGTCCATGGAGGAGGATGGGAGGACAGCGGGCTTCCCTCCTGGCGTGCTGACGCAGTCCCCCGTGGCCCTAACCACTCAGCGCAGAGGGAGCCCGTCGCCCTGCTGGGCTCACCCCAGCCCCGCTGGGTCGCTGGGGCCGGTGTCACGCTGCGGGAATGCTCCGAGGAGGGAGGGGACTCAGGGACCGATGTGCCCGTCTCCCCTGCCCAGATGGCCGGCCTGCAGGTGGGGAGGAAGATCTACTCCATCAACGAGGACCTGGTGTTCCTGCGGCCCTTCTCCGAGGTGGAGACCATCCTCAACCAGTCCTTCTGCTCCCGCCGCCCGCTGCGCCTCCTGGTGGCCACCAAGGCCAAAGAGTGAGTGTCCTCGGGGGCGGGGTGTCCTGCAGGACCCCTTTCGTGCTGAATGGCTGCTGGGTGGTGGGGTGGGAGTGAACTGTCCTGGTCCCTGCTGGAGGGGCCCGTTGCTGGAGGCGCCTGACAAAGCTGGCTCCTCCGTTCATCAGCAGGTGCTCACTGAGGGCCCACCCTGTGCTGGGTGGCGTTTCAGGCTGTGGGGATCCAGCTGGGCGTGGGGGGCGCAGTCCCCACCCTTCGTAGGTCTCAGGCCTAGTTGGGGGGGGGGAGCAGGAGGCAGATGCTGCGCAGACAGAGAAGACAGCGGTGGTGACCTGGTGTGGATGAATGTATGTCAAGCCGGGGGAGGGGCCTGGTGTGCAGTGGAATCAGGGTCAGGGAGACGTCACTGCAAATTGGTGAAGACCTGCACGAGGTGAGGGGGAGTCGAGGGAGGAAGCAGTTTCCAGGTAGTGGAAACAGCCAGTGCAAAGGCCCTGGGGTGGGTAGCATCTGGCACGTCCGAGGAGCAGTGAGGAGGCCGAAGGGGCTGGGGTAGCGCTCGAGGGGGCAGGGTGGCGGTGAGGTTGGCTGGGCAGTGGTGCAGGCCCTGGGGGACCCCGTGCTCCTGGTGAGGACCCGTGGAGCCCACTGGGAGGGGCTGGCAGAAGCCCTCTGGCTGCAGGTGGAGACCTGACCGTCAGGGCAGGGCGAGGTGAGGGCCCGGTGCCTTGGGCCAGCGCAGTGAGAAGCGGGTCGATACTAGGTACAGGTCCAGGGGAAGCATTTTCTATGTTACAACTTACGTGTTTCGTTTTTCACTGCTCCCTTTTGTTTTAGGCAAATGTTCTATTGACAGGAGTGATGGAAAGTTTTAGATAGGATCATTTCAGTAAAAAGGCAAGCTGATGTAGGGAAAACACTATAGCTAGCTCGGTTGGTGTAAGGAAGTGGCAGAAGCCACCAGAGTGGACCATATCTGCTTAAAGTTCCAGAAACACCTGCGGTTTGAGACCAGGCTCCCGAGATGGCTTTTATCTGGCAGGTGGGGTGGGAGAGAGGATGGTGCTACTCAGTGAGGGGACGCGCCCCAGACAGGGAGGCAGACAGCGCGTTGAAGCCCCAGGACTAGCAGCACCTACTGTGGCACCGGCGGGTGCTGCCCCTCTGCTTTGGCATCTGCCCACGGAGTGGCCACCACCTGGGCTTCCGCACCGCGTTCTCTAGGGAGCGGTCCCCAACCTCTTTTGGCAGCAGGGACTGTTTTCATGGAAGACAGTTTTTCCATGAACTGGGGAGGGGTAGGGAATGATTTGGGGGTGATTCAAGCCCATTACATGTATTGTGCACTTTATTTCTGTTATTGTTACATTGTAATATATAATGAAATAGTTACACAACTCATCATAGGTTGGGGACCCCTGTGCGGGTGTTTTTCTAGGGACACAGCACCGTTCTCCCCCTCCCATCTGTGACTGAGAATAAAACATTGACTGCCTGAGGTGCTGGTCCGGCCACCAAGGGCCCTTAGGACAGGAGGACGATGGGGCAGGCACAGGAGGCCGGTCTAGAGTTTCTGTGCGTGGACTGAAGCCCCAGAGGCGACCAGCTGGTTCTGATTAATCAAAGACCCTGGGGTGGTGGGCTCTGCTTCGTTGACACTTCTCTCTGGACTTAGGAGCTGGAAAGCCCGGTGCTGCTACTATTTTGGACTGGATTTCCCAATGGACTGGATTTCGTGCGTGGACTGGATTTTTCCAGTCTTGGGGATGGGGGCTCCCTGTGTTGGCCCCCTGGGTTAGTGGGAGCAATGCTGCTTTTCCTTATGGCCTGTCCCCGCTACTTCTGCCTGGCGCAGGATCGTCAAAGTCCCCGACCAGCCAGAGTCACTGTGCTTCCAGATCCGAGGGGCCGCCCCGCCATACGTCTATGCTGTTGGGAGAGGTGAGCGGGAGCCTAGCAGACGGAGGGGAGCTTTGGGAGGTGGGCCTGTCTGTGTGGTGGGAGTTCAGAGCCATCATTATAAATACTACCAGGCCTCCGCCTGATAGTGCGCTATTTGCACTTATTTTCTTTGCTTGACGCCACGACTTGCAAACACAAATGGCTGTTGGGGTCAGGCAGGTCACAAATGGGTATAGTGATCTGAGTGGAAGACAATAGGGAGTGGTGAGGACTATGGCAAGGTGAAAAGAACACATGTTCACTCTACAGGGAGCAGTTGCTCTTCATCTCAGGTTCATTATTGCTGCATAGTAATGTGGGTTCACTCTTGGCAGATTTGATTTTCTAAGAGAAGCCAGAAATGTGAATTTCGGGGGCCCTTCAAAAACACTTTTGTGTCTAGATCTAGCCCAAGGGCTACCAGTTGGAGACCTCTGCTTTCTGCATTGCCCTTTCCTTGCATGATATTTAAGGTGTCACTGTGTCTTGAAGATGAAACCAAGTAAGTAGGTCTGCAATGCTGGGCCCCCAAATATTTTTGCTACTAAGTGTCACCTTTTTAAAGTTAAAACATGAATTGTCCTGTTTTGTGGTCATAGTTGTACATTTAATACCTACTGATTAGGAAAATGTATGTCATGACAGAAAGCTACTGAGATTTGGTAATATTTTAAAGTGGTTTTTATTTTATTTATTCTGAAAGTAGTAGCTCTCAACTGGGGACAGTTTTGCCCTCAGCTTCCCAGGACATCTAGCACCATCTGGGGACATTTTTGGTTGTCAGAGCTAGGGAGGCTGTGCTACTAGCATCTGGCAGGTAGACCAGAGATACTGCTAAACCTCCTATAATGCACAGGACAGTCTGGAGGATAAGATTTATCTGGCCCCAAATGTTAGGAATGCCTTGGAGCATCTAAGGAGATGTTTATAATAGGGAGTAGTAGGTATTCGTAGGTGAGCCAGGCAAAAATAATAGAACAGCTGATATTTCTTGAGCATGTGCTATGTGCCAGGCATGGTGCTCAGGAACCCTTGGAATAGGTGTGATTAGTGTCTCTGTTTGACAGATGGGGAAACTGAGGCCTGGAGAGGTTAAGGAACTTGCTGAAGGTTGCAGGGTTGGTCTGTGGCAGAGCTCTGGTTTGAAGCCACGTCCCTGGCCTGTACTTGTCACCGTCACACCAATCAGGCCTGATATTGTCCCACACAGAGGCAAAACTTTATGTGGCATTTGTTTGCATTTCCAGACTTTTTGCATTGACCACACAAACCCCTGGGGTCCGAGACTTACAGTTTGGGAATGGTGGAACAGATGGGAAAGTGTGCACTTCGAGTCTGGCAGACCTGGCCTGAGTCCGGGCTTCTCCTAGCTGTGGGACCTTCAGAGTCGCTTTGCCTCTCTGTGTCACTGTTTCCCTCTCTGCCAATGGGACTGATCCTGGCCCACGATCACAAGGTTGTGGCCAGGCTTTACAGGAGATGAAGCTCTAGAGTGAAGCGTACCTGGGTCAGACCCAGCTTTCCGTGCCGCGTGACCTTGACTAGCTGCTACCTCCCTGAGCCTCAGTTTCTTCCTCTGCAGAATGTCAGTCCCTGTTCTGCCCACTGCAGTGGATCAGAGGCCAGCTCTAGGGCAGAAGGGATGGAGGTGGTATCTCAGGGCTTGTGTTCAGGGTGGGAGGTTGGGGGAGTAGGGGTGGGGGCAGCGATCAGCTGGCTGCCTGCCCTTGCCTGCTGCTGCCCTGCGCCCTCTGGGCCTGGCCTCTAGCACTGCTGTCCCCCTTAGGCTCAGAGGCTGTGGCCGCGGGGCTCTGTGCTGGTCAGTGCATCCTGAAGGTCAACGGCAACAACGTGATGAACGACGGGGCCCTCGAGGTCCTGGAGCACTTCCAGGCGTTCCGGAGTCGACGAGAAGAGGCCCTGGTGAGCTGAGCAGCAGCCGGAGGGATCAGGGAAGCCCTGCTGGATGGGGTGGGGGCCGAGGGCAGCCCTCACTTCTCCAGGGAGAAAAGCCTGCAGGTCCCCTGGGTTGTGGGTGGAGTGGGGCTGCCCACCTGGCAGGGCTGAGCTGGGCCTGGGCTCTGTGCTCCTGCTGGGCTGCCTGCCCCAACCAGAGGAGCTGAGCCATGATACCTTATGGCCTTGGTTTTCACAACTGTGAAATGGGTATGGTGAGACCCTCTCTTCCTGTCACATAGGTGTGTTGGGCAAGTAGTCAGGGGCCAGGGCCCTGGTGGAGGGTGATATTCACTGGTTGATTCATTTGTTGGTTCACTCAGTGAGTGTTTATTGGCACCTGCTGTGTGCCGGGTGCTTTTGTGGGCCCTGGGGGCACAGAGACAAGGTGTCTGCTCCCATGGCTCTGACATTTTCAAAGCCTCCCTCTTCCCTGACCTCTGTGTGGAGCGTGGACTGTACATGGTGAGGGCCGAGGATGAGTGGAGACCAGGAATTTTCCAGAGCTTTGGAATCCAGGAACAGTTTGCCCCCGTCCCTTCCCCCCAGCGGCTGGTGCCATGACTGCCCCCTCACTCTGGCTCCCCCTAGGGCCTGTATCAGTGGATCTACCATACCCACGAGGACGCCCAGGAGGCGCGGGCCAGCCAGGAGGCCCCTGGCGAGGACCCCAGCGGCCAGGGGGACCAGGAGGAAGACCGGCCTGATGCAGGTAACAGGCAGGGAGCGTGCGGCAGGAGCTTCCGAGGGACAGACGCCCCAGAGGGCCTAGGTCCTGTCCTGAGCCCTCATCCCACCAGGACATCTGGATGCCAGCAGTTCTCTAGTAGTTTTTCGTGTCTGCTGTGACAAAGTGCCACAAACCTAGTGGCTGAAAACCACACGCAGTTATTATTTTACATTTCTGGAGGTCAGAAGTCCGAAATGAGTCTCACCGGGCCAAAATCAAGGTGTCCGTGGGCCATGCTCCTTTCCAGGGCTCTAGGGGGGAATCATGTCCTTTCCTGTTCCAGGTTCTCGCTGCGGCCACGTTCCTCGGCTCGAGGCTCCTTCGCTGACTAAGGGCCTCAGCGCTGTTGGCTTGAGACCTTCTCAATTCTGCTTGTCAGGCTCTCTCTTCCACATTTAAGGAATCTTGTGATTACACTGGGCCCACCTAGA
>VSMD01109952.1:0-13749 GCA_008750895.1 Mirza zaza
CCCAAGTGCCCATCAATCCAAGAATGGATTAATAAAATGTGGTATATGTATACCATGGAGTACTATTCAGCTCTAAGAAACAACGGTGATATAGCACATCTTATATTTTCCCGGTTAGAGCTGGAACCCATACTACTAAGTGAAGTATCCCAAGAATGGAAAAACAAGCACCACATATATTCACCAGCAAACTGGTATTAACTGAGCAGCACCTAAGTGGACACATAGGTACTACAGTAATAGGGTATTGGGCAGGGGGGAGGGGGGAGGGGGATGGGTATATACATACATAATGAGTGATATGTACACCATCTGGGGGATGGTCATACTGGAAACTCAGACTTATGGGGGGAGGGGGGAAAAGGGCATTTATTGAAACCTTAAAATCTGTACCCCCATAATATGCCGAAATAAAAAAAAAATCTAAAAAAATAAAAAAGACTGGAAGGAAATACGCTGAAATGGTAACAATGGTTGTTTTGGGGGTAGTAAAACTACAGGCGATTAATTTTCTTTTTCTATTTTTAATTATTCTCTGATGTGGTCCTATCAGCTTTATATGGAAAATGTTTATAAGTTAACAATATCCAAAAGTAGGATCACCTTTCTTGGTGGCCGTCTGAAAATGGAGGCATGGGGGGAAGGACAAGGAGGACCCCAAAACCTCCCGCTTCAGCAGTGGGGTGCTTGGTCGTGCCCCTAGCAGAGGGAGAGAGCAGAGGAGAAGGACAGGCGCTAGGGGAAATCGATAGATCAACTGGGCACATGTTTCTTTGGAGAGCCCTCTGTAAGATTCGGTATATCCAATGAGCAAATGGAAATTTGAGTCTCAACCTTTGCAGAGACATCAAGGGCAGAAAATTTTGTCAGAGGGAATGAATAGCGTTTGTGAGAGTAGAAGTGTATTGGAACTAAACATAACAATGGAGCATTCAACAAACATAGAAAATTTTGTGTTTATAGTGTCTTAAATCCTACCAGGGAAAAAAATAGTGATTCGACCACATCTATCTTTTCTCTTCCTTACCACAAAAGCCTCTAGCTAGACAGAAGATATTTCAGAAGGGAATGCTTTTGTTGATCATAATGCTGACTTTTTCAGGGGGAAACTTCTTTCCCTTGCATATTTCATCACTAAAATTTCTGCACATTCTTTGCTTCTTTGGGGATAATATGTTCTCAAGAGATAAGGCTATATCCTTACTAAATCACTTACAAATATTTGTGCAACTTCAAAAGAGTCATTCATTTTATAAGGAATATGGTTGATAATGGTGGCTGAAAAAAAGCTTATTTATAGCTAGTAAACATGTGTTAAAGGAAAAAAGAAAAGAAGAAATCAACATTTTGTTTGCACCTTCTAAGGGTCAGCCAGTGTTAGACTTTAATATGTGTGATATCACTGGGCTTTCACAATCGCCCTGTGATGCAGGAATTATTACCCTCCCTCTTCCATGGGCAAGGAAACCGTGGATCACAGGAAGCTTAAATAATATTCACTCTAGATCAGGCGGTATTTTTTTTTCATTTTAGTGTCTTAATCATAATTCTTTATGCTATAGTTTGGGGGGTTAGTGCAGGTAGCCTGCAGGTAGTTTTCTTTTTGCTTATATATCCATTTCCTAGTGTCCTTCCTGGCCCCCTGGATTGGTTGCCTATACATTCATCATTGTTCTGGACTCTACAATAACACGAATGCAAGGGCTTCAACCCTAGGTGCTCGGACAGGAAGGGGAGCATAAGATTGTATGACCCAGGAAGAAACTGCAAGGTAAGAAAAGTTGTTGAGTAAGAAAACTTCCAGGTATTACTCAGTTTAAAGATTGTCTTTTCCAAAATAATTAAGAGGCTCAGACACATTTCTCCCATCATAGCAACAGAGGAAAAAGAATCATACTGCAGAATTGGAGAGCATCATAATACCCATTGCATTTGCACATAAAGTACAAATTGTTATAAGACAAGGCAATGGCATAGTCAATATAGTTGATAGATCTTTAACTCTGAGAAATGGCAGAGTAACAGAATTCTTTGCAATTAATTAATAAGCCCTGAGTACCTATAAAAAAAGAGAATGGACTCAAGGAAAAAGATTATCTTAGAAGATAGACCAATATAGGTTACAGAAAATGATAACAAAAGAAGAGGAGAGTTGGGACCAGAACCAAAATATGTGGTTTTTTTTGTTGTTTATTGGGGTTTTTTTTGTTTTTGTTTTTGTTATTGTTTACCACACCTGGTTGTGAGTTTCATCAATGACCTAACAAGGAAGACTTACTTAGCCACTACCATCAGAACTACTTAAGAATAGATGAAAATTTTATATGGCCCATACATGTCCATGGAATTCTCTGTCATAAGCCTTAGACTCCATTCTTCACATGTTATCTGATGGATGGTGATTTAAAGCACCATCTTGCCTTCTAGCCAACAGCTCAGTTTCCATTTCATTTAGGCATTCCACTGAGACTTTTAAATAATTCAAGGTGCAACTATCAGTTTGTACAAAAATTGGAAGAAGCACTTAGGAAAAGATACTCAGGAATTTCAGGCAAGTAAAGACTAGTTTGATAGGTTTGACAGAAGAATATCATTGCCTTATATTAAATTGACTGAAGAATCAGCTGATGACACATTGAAGAAGCACCACAATATTTTTTTTAACAATCTGGAATCAACTTCTGCTTCCAGCCATAAAGGAGCAACTGAGACTGCATTTTGCTTCCTGCCCAAAAGAGCCATTAAACCAAACAAAATATATGAGACAACTGTTTTCAGAAAATAGGCAATGAATGACTGTGATTTTTGAGAGAAGGGAAATGTTGGGAACTCTATATTTACTCTTCTGTCATCCTGGGAACAATTTCAAACCATGGCATAGGATGGTGAACTCCATGCAGAGCAGGACAGACCTGCCTAACCTGAGGAGTCAGAGAGCAGAGTTTAGGACCTGATAAAGCACTCAGAGTTTGCAGTGGAGGGTACCCAAGTTAAAGGGACTATATAGAAGGAGGGGCCCCAGAAGTCCACTGGGGAATTCTCTCTAGATTCTTGGACAAGTGATAAGCTGCACAGGTCAGGGGAGGACCTACACAAGGTCTACCCTAGGGCAACTGATGCAAGGTTGAGCGCATGAGAGACACTAGAGGGCACATAGTTTTGGGAGACACAGGAATTCTGTCTGAGTCCTAATGGAAATATCTTACTGAACACCTGTGTATTCTGCTCAAACACCAGGAAGAATGCTGCTTAGAAGTACAGACTACATACTAGAGTAAGGGCCATTCCACACCTACTCCAACAAATCCTAAAAGCAAGCCTCAACAGCATCAAAATGAGTTATCAGTATATTAACAGCTAGAACAAAAGTCAACACTCTTTAAAGAAAAACAACATAAACCAAATGCATTTAAAGAATTCATCCATAATGTCCAGAAGAAAACCACAAATTACTGTACATGTGAAGAGATGGGAAAATGTGACCCATTAACAAGAAAAGCAGTCAACAGAAGCTGAACACAGATGCTGCAATTAAAATATAAGGGCTCTAAAAAGCCTGTTATAAAAATGCCCAAGGATCTAACAAAAAAGGTGAACATAATGAATAAACAGATAGAGATATATCAAGAAAGAACTCGAAACTCTAAAAGAGAACCAAGTAGAAATTTTTGAACTGAAAATTACAGTATCTAAAATTAAAGATTCACTCAATAGACTTAACCGAAGATTGACAACTGAAGACAAAAAATTTATGAATTTCAAGACACATTGATGTAAATCACCCAATCCAAAGAGAGAGAGAAAAAAACTTTTTAAAGATGAACTCAGTAATCTTTGGTATGATGTTAAGTGATCTAAGTATAATTAGAGTCACAGAAGGAGAGCAGAGTAAGAAAAAAGCAGAAAAAATCTAAATAAGAGAGAAAATTTTCCAAATTTATTGAAAAGGGGATCAGATCAACCTGAAAATACAAATGGCTCCTTAGAAGAATAAAATAAATAAATAAACATATAGGCACACCAGAATCAAACTGCTAGGAAAAAACTTTAAAAGCCACTATAGGAACAATAACAAATGGCATCAGTGCCAACCATAATCCTGAAAGACACACTTCTGATGCCATAATCTCAAATGTTCAAAATCCCTAAAATCCCCCCAAATCCCTGAAAGTTCAAAATCCCTAAAGTCTAAAATCCCTAACATCTAAAATCTCAAAAATCACAGCCCCAAAAGATTAAAATCCCAAATATTGAAATCCTAAAAGCCAAATTCTAGAGAAGGGTTTGGTGCATTTTTGGTTGTATACAATATAGTTGTGTCATGTTAGTTGCATCATGTTACACAAAACTAGTACCCTGTTATTGTCATTATTTGGAAATTAAGTGTGGTTTAAGGAGATACATATGGGTGCCAGGTTGACAAGGAGTGGACTTGTAGATGTAATTAGGTGTCAACTTGACTGAATTAAGGAATACCTAGAAAACTGGCAGAGCATTATTTTGGGTGTATCTGTAAGGGTGTTTCCAGAGGAGATTAGTGTGTGAGTCTGAATGGACTAGGTGGGGAAGATCTGGCCTCGGTGTTGGCCAGAACCATCCAATTGGCTGGGGGCCCAGGGAGAACAAATGCACAAGGCAATTGGCCTCTCCCTGAGAGTTGGGACAGACTTTTCTTCTGCTGCCTTAGACATCAGAACTCCAGGCTCGCGGGCCTTTGGACTCTGGGACTTACATCAGGTTCCCTGACCCCCAGAACCTACACTGACTTGTGCTTATCATTCAGATGCCATAGTTTACACTAGAGTTCACTCTTGGTGTTATACATTCTATGGATTTTGAAAAATGTATAGTGACATGTGTCATACAAAATAACTTCACTGCCTTAAAAATTCTCTGTGTTCCACTCCCCCTAACCTCTGGCAACCACTGATCTTTTTACTGTCTCCATGGTTTTGCCTTTTCTAGAATGTCATATAGTTGAAATCGTACATATGTAGCTTTTTCCAGTTAGCTTTTTTTAGTTTGTAATATGTATTTAAGGTTCTTTTATGTCTTTTCATTGCTTAGTAGCTCATTTCTTTTTAATGCTGAATAATATTCCATTGTCTGGATGTGCCAGCGTTTATCCATTCACCTACTGAAGAACATCTTAGTGGCTTATAAGTTTTGGTAATTATAAATAAAGCTGCTGTGAACATCCATATGCAGGTTTTTGTGCGAGCATAAGTTTTTAAATCATTTGGGTAAATATCAAGAAGTGTGATTGCTACAGCATATAGTAAAAGTATGTTGAGTTTTGTAAGAAACTGCTAAATTGTCTCACAAAGTAGCTCTACCGTTTTGTATTCCCACCAACAATGAAGGGAGTTCCTATTGTTTCATATCCTTGTCAACATTTGATATCACCAGTGTTTTGGATTTTTGTCATTCTAATAGGTGGTGTAGTGGTATCTCATTGTTTTAATTTGAAATTCTCTAATGCATATGAGCCTGAGCAACTTTTCATATGCCTATTAACCATCTGTATGTCTTCTTTAGTTAGGTATCTGTTCTTGTATTTTGCCCATTTTTTTAAAGTGAATTGTTTGTTTTCTTATTGGTGAGTGTTAAGAGTTCTTTGTGTATTTTAGATAATAGTCCTTTATCAGATATGTCATTTGCAAATATATTTGCCTACTCTGTGGCTTATTTTCTCACTGTCTTCAGAGTGTCTTTCACAAAGCAGAAGTTTTTAATTGCAATGATGTCTAGTTTATCAGCTATTTCTTTCATGGATTGTGTCTTCTGTGTTGTATTTAAAATTCATCACTGGCCGGGCATGGTGGCTCACGCCTGTAATCCTAGCACTCTGGGATGCCGAGGTGGGTGGATCATTTGAGCTCAGGAATTCGAGACCAGCCTGAGCAAGAGCTAGATCCATCTCTACCAAAAATAGAAAAAAATTAGCCAGGCATGGGGTGCATGCCTGTAATCCCAGCTACTAAGGAGGTTAAGGCAGAAGGATTGCTTGAGCCCAGGAGTTTGAGGTTGCTGTGAGCTAGGCTGACACCATGGCACTCTAGCTGGGGAAACAGAGTGAGACTCTGTCTCAAAAAAAAAATAAAAATTCATCACTAAACCCAAGGTCACCTAGATTTTCTCCTAGGAGTTTTATAGTTTTCCATTTTACCTTTAGGTCTGTGATTCATTTTGAGTTAATTTTTGTGAAAGATGTAAGATCTGTGTCTGTGTCTAGATTCTTTTTTTTTTTTTTTTTTTTTTTTTTGCATGTGGATATCCAATAGGTCCGACAACATTAGTTAAAAAGACTATCTTTTCCCCATTGTATTACCTTTCCCCCTTTGTGGAAGATCAGTTGACTATATTTATGTGGGTCTATTTCTTGTCTCTCTATTCTGTTCCATTGATCTATTTGACAATTCCTTTGCCAATAACATCCAATTTTCATTATTATAGCTTTATAGTAAGTCTTGAAGTTAGGTAGTGTCAGTCCTCCAACTCTGGCCTTCTCCTTAAGGATTGTGTTGGCTATTCTGAGTCTTTTTCCTTTCCGTATGAACTTTAGAATTAGTTTGTCAATACCACAAAATGACTTGTTAGAATTTTTATTTGGATTGCATTGAATCTATAGATCATATTGGGAAGAATGCACATATTAACAATATTGAATCAAATATATCACCATTTATTTAGTTTTTAAATTTGTTTCATCAGAGTTTTATAGTTTTTCTTATATAGATCTTGTACATATTTTGTTGGATTTATACCAAGTGTATCTTTTTTGGGATGTGACAATGTAAATGGCATTGCATTTCTAAGTTCAAATTATAATTGCTCATCGCTGGCATATAGAAAAGTGGTTGACTTTTGTATATTAACCTTGTATCCTACCTACTTACTATAATTGCTTCTTAGTTCTGGGAGGTTTTTGATGATTCTTTGGGAATTTCTACAAAGACAGTCATATCATCTGTGAACAAAGATAGTTATTTTACTTCTTTTTCTTTTCTTATTGCTTTACTTCCAGTACAATGTTAAAAAGTAGTGAGATGAGACATCCTTTCTTGTTTTTGATCTAAGTGGAAAACTAGTTTCTCACCGTTAGGTATGATGTTAGCTGTATGCTTTTGTGTAGATGTTCTCTCTCAAGTTGAAAAAGTTTCCTTCTGTTCCTAATTTGCTAAGTGTTTTTTATCTTTAACGAGTTTTGGATTTTGTCAAATGCTTTTTTTGTATCTATTGGTATGATTATGTGAATTTTCTGCTTTAGCCTGTTTATATGATGGATTATATTACTTATTTTCAAATGTTGAGTCAGCCTTGTATATCTGGAATAAATTCTACTTAGTTGCGATATTTAATTCTTTTTATATGCTTAAATATGCTATTATTTTCTTGAGGATTTTTGCATTTATCTTCATGAGAGATATTGGTCTATTCTTGTAATGTCTTTGTCTGGTTTATGTATTAGAATAATGCTGGCCTCATATAATGAGATAGAAAGCATTTCTTTGGCTTCTGTCTCCTGTAAGGGACTGTACAAAATTGCTATAGCAATGTTTGGTAGAATTTGCCAGTGAATTCTGGGCCTAGTGCTTTCTGTTTTGGAAGGATATTATATTGATTATTGGTGCAATTTCTTAAAGAGATATTGGACTATTCAGATTGTTCCTTTTTTATGTTCTGGAAAATTTGTCTTTCAAAAACATGGTCAGTTTTCTCTAGGTTGTCGAATTTGTGGACATAGAGTCGTTCATAGTATTCCTTAATTATCCTTTAATTAAAAGGATCTTATGTGGGATCTGTAAAGGATGTACCCGCTTTCATTTCTGATTGTAGTAATTTGTGTCTTCTTTTTTTCTTAGAAGACTTGCTAGAGTCTTATTGACTATATTGATCTTTTCAAAAAACCAGCTTTTGGTATCATTGTTTTTCTCTATTGATTTCTGGGTTTTAATTTCTTTGATTTCTCCTTTATTTTTATTATTTATTTTCTTCTGCTTACTTTAGAATTAATTTGTTCCTCCTTTTCTCATTTCCTAAGGTGGAAGCTCAGATTACCAATTTTAGATTTCTCTTCTTCCCCAATATACACATTTTATGCTATGTATTTTCCTCTAAGCACTGCTTTCACTGCATCTCACAAGTTTTAATAAGTTGCAATTTCATTTTTATTTAGTTCAAAGCACTTCTAAATTTCTCTTTAGGTTTCTTCTTTGATCTATGTGTTATTTAGAAGTGTGTTGTTCAATCTCTGTATATTTTTTGATTTTACAGATATCTTTCTATCTTTATTTCATTATGATCTGACAGTATTTATTGTGTGATTTCTATTCTTTTAAGTTTGTTAAGATGTGTTTTATGGCTCACACTGTGGTCTATCTTTTTTTGTATTCTTTTTTTTAATTTCAGCATATTATAGGGATAAAAATGTTTAGGTCACATATGTTGCCTTTGCCCCACCCGAGTCAGAGTTTCAAGTGTATCCATCCCCTAGAAAGTGTGCACCATACTCATTAGGTGTGTGTATACCCATCTCCTCCTCCATCCTCCCATCTGCTCAACATCCGATGAATGTTACTACTATATGTGCACTTAAGTTGTTGATCAGTTAAAACCAATTTGATGGTGAATACATGTGGTGCTTGTTGTTTTATTCTTGCGATACTTCACTTAGTAGAATGGGCTTCAGCTCTACCCAGGATAATACAAGAGGTGCTATATCACCATTATTTGTTGTGGCTGAGTAGAACTCTGTGGTATACATATACCACATTTTATTAATCCACTCATGTATTGATGGGCACTTGGTTTTTTTCCACATCTTTTGCAATTGTGAATTGTGCTGCTATAAACATCCTAGTGCAGATGCCTTTTTTTATAGAATGTTTCTTGTTCCTTTGAGTAGATGCCCAGTAATGGGATTGCTGGATCAAATGATAGTACTACTTGTATCTCTTTGATGTATCTCCATACTTTCCACAGAGGTTGTACTAGTTTGCAGTCCCACCAGCAGTATAGAAGTGGTACTATCTCTCCACATCCATGCCAACATTTATTGCTTTGGGACTTTTTGATAAAGGCCATTCTCACTGGAGTCAAGTGATATCTCATTGTGGTTTTGATTTGCATTTTCCTAACAATTAGAGATGATGAGCATTTTTTCATATGTTTCTTGGCCATTAGTTTATCTTCTTTTGAAACGTTTCTATTCATGTCCTTTGCCCACTTTTTGATAGGGTTCTTTGATTTTTTTTCTTGCTTGTTTTCTTGAGTTCTATATAGATTCTAGTTATCCCTTTACTGGATATGTAGCATGCATATATTTTCTCCTATTCTGTAGTTGTCTATTTGCTCTCATGATAGTATGTAATAGTATAGTAATGTAATAGTATAGTAATGTAATAGATAGTATGTAATAGTCATAGATGGGACTTACCTAAAAATGATACAAGCCATATATGACAAAATGACAGCCAACATCATACTAAACAGGAAAACACAGAACGCATCCCCACTTAGAACTGGAACCAGCCAAAGTTGCTCTCTATACTACTTCTATTCAACTTAGTGCTGTAAGTCCCAGCCAGAGCAATCAGACAAGAGAAGGAAATTAATGGCATCCAAATAGAAGAGGTCAAACTATGGCTCTTTGCTGATGATATGATCTTATATACAGAAAACTCCAAAGATTCTGCCATGCAACTACCAATAAACCAATTCAGCAAAGTCTCAGGGTACAAAATCAATGTACACTAATCAGTAGCATTCATATATGCCAACAGACAAACTGAGAACCAATCAAAGACTCAACCTTTCACAATAGCAAAAAAGCAAGTAAAATACCTGGGAATATATTTAACTATGGAGGTGAAAGACCTCTACAGGGAGAACTGTGAAACACTGAGGAAGGAAATATCAGAGGATTTAAACAGGTAGAAAACCATACCATGCTCTTGGGTCGCAGAATCATCATTGTTAAAATGTCTGTACTACCCAAAGTGATCTACAGATTCAATAAAATTCCTATTAAAATACCAACATCATTTTTTAAAGATATAGAAAAAATAATTCCACACTTCATATGGAACCAGAGAAGACCCTGTATAGCAAAAACAATTCTAAGCAAAAAGAACAAATTGGGAAGCATCAATTTACCAGACTTCAAGCTACACTACAGGGCTATAGTAACTAAACATCATGGGATTGGCATAAGAACAAAGATACAGACCAATGGAACAGAACTGAGAACCCAAACAGAAAACCATCCAATCTTTGATAAAGTAGACAAAAACATACACTGGGGGGAAAAGAATCCTTATTCAACAAATGGTGCTGGGAAAATTGGACCGCCATATGTAGCAGACTGAAACAGGATCCACACCTTTCACCTCTCACAAAAATCAACTCATGATAGATAACAGACTTAAACCTAAGGCAGGAAACTATTAGAATTCTAGAAGAAAATGTTGGAAAAACTCTTTTAGACATTGGCCTAGGCAAAGAATTTATGAAGACCCCAAGGCAATCACAGCAACAACAAAAATAAATAAATGGTATCTAATCAGAATGTGGTCTATCTTGGCGAATGATCCATTTGAGCTTGAGAAGAATGTGTATCTTCTGTCCTTGGATAAAGGGTTCTATAGGTATCAATTATATCTAGTTGATTCATGATATTATTGAATTCTACTATGTTCTGACTGCCTGCCAGATCTGTCCATTACTGATAGAAGGGTGCAGAAGTCTCTGATTATAATAGTGGATTTATCTATTTCTCCTTGCAGTTCAACTAGGTTTTGTCTCACATATTTTGATGCTATGTTATTAGGTGCATACACATTAAGCATTGTTATGTCTTCTTAGAATACTGACCCCTTTATCATTATGCAATGCCCCTTGTTATCAAAAAAATCCTCAATTTTTGTTTGTCTGAGAAAGTCTTTATTTATCCTTTACTTTTGAAGGATAGTTTCACAAGATACAGAACTCTAGGCTGGTGGGGTTTCTTTCTCTGAACACTAAATATTTTACTCTACTCTCATCTTGCTTGCATGACTTCTGAGGTAAAGTCAAATATAATTCTAATCTTTGCTCCTCTATAGGTAAGTTTTTTTTTTTTTACCCTCTGGTGTGTTTCAATATTTTTTCTTTACCTTTGATTATCTGAAATTTGAATATAATATGCCTAGGAGAAATTTTTTGGCATTTTTCCTGCTTTGTGCTCTCTGAACTTCTTGGATCTGTGGTTTGGTGTCTGACATTAATTTGAAGAGATTCTGAGTCATTATTGCTTCAGTTATTTCTTCTATTTCTCTCTTTTTTAATTTTCCTTCTGGTATTTTCATTATATGTATGTTACACTTTCTATAATTATCCCACAGTTTTTTAATATTCTGTTCCCTTCTTTTTGTCTTTTTAATCCTTGCCTTTTCGTTTTGTAAGTTTCCCTTGATATATCCTGAAGCTCAGAGATTCTTTTCTCATCCAAGGGTAGTCTACTAATAGCCCCATCAGAGACATTGTTTATTTTTGTTGCAGTGTTTTTGACATCTAACATTCCTTTTTTATTCTTAGAATTTTCATCCCTCTGCTTACATTGGCCATCTGTTTTTGCATGCTGTCTATTTTGTCCATTAGTGAAATTACCATATTAATCATAGTTTTTTTAAATTCTAGTCTGATAATTCCAACATCGTTCCCATGTCTCAGTCTGGTTCTGATGTTTGCCTTGTCTCTAAAAACTGTATTTTTTGCCTTTTAGTCTGCCTTGTAATTTTTTTGTTGAACTCTAGACATGATGTCTTGATGATAAAAGGAATGGCAGTAAATAGGTCCATAATGATGTGGTGGGAAGATGTAGGAACAGGGGAAGCATTCTCTAGTCCCATGATTGTCACTCAGTCTTTTTAAGAACCTATGTCCCTGGGCTATGAACTTCACAAGCGCTTCTCAGGGCTTTCTCTTTTTTCATCATTAGGTGAGACAGGATGACTAGAGGTGGATGGAGTTGAGTATCACCCCCTGCTCACGTCAGTTAGGCTCTGGTAAAACCCCTAGGTCAGGTTTAGCTCAGATTTGTTAAGAAGAACATATTGGTCTAGCTTATTTCAAAATAGTTGCTTTACTCCTGCTACTACCAGAAGCATAAGGGGATGTTTCTGCAAGATTAACCATGAGAACCTAGCTGGACTCCTAGAGGTTAAACTCAGAAAAGTGTAGGTGGCCAATAATATTGGACCCCCCTGGAGATTTTAACTCTCAGACTTGTCCACACTGAGTCCCAAAAATTATTAATTGCAATTTAGGTTTTCCTACTCCAGTACAGGTTCCCTCAAAGGTTTCTGCTTATGGGTTTCTGCTCAGGTAAGTTGTGATTCTCTGTATCTGCCTGCCTGTCTCTCTGATTTGGGGAGCAGTTTGCCCTGTGGGCTCAGTTTTCTGAAAGATATAAGAAGAGTATTGATTTTCGGTTTGCTCAGCTTTTTGCTGATTGTTAGGATGAAGTGATGCCTCCCAAGCTCCTTACATGTTGAACCAGAAACTGAACATCCAATCTATTTTTTTTCACTTTTTTTATTTCAGCATATTATGGGGGTACAGATTTCAAGGTTTCAATAAATGCCCATTCCCCCTCTCCCCCCAAAAGTCTGAGTCTCCAGCATGACGATCCCCCAGATGGTGCACTTCTCACTCATTATATATGTATATACCCACCCCTCCACCCTCCCATATGCCCAATACCCTATTACTGTAGTACCTATGTGTCCACTTAGGTGCTGCTCAGTTAATACCAATTTGCTGGTGAGTATATGTGGTGCTTGTTTTTCCATTCCTGGGAAATTTCACATAATAATAGGGGTTCCAGCTCTAACCAGGAAAATATAAGATGTACTATATCATTGTTGTTTCTTAGAGCTGAATAGTGCTCCATGGTATACATATACCACATTTTATTAATCCATTCTTGGATTGATGGGCACTTGGGCTGTTTCCACAGCCTTGCGATTATGAATTGTGCTGCTATAAACATTCGAGTGCAGGAGTCTTTTTTGTAGAGTGTCATTGGATCTTTTGGGTAGATGCCCAGCAATGGGATTGCTAGATCAAATGGTAGATTCACTTGTATCGCTTTAAGGTATCTCCATATTGCTTTTCACAGAGGTTGAACTAGTTTGCAGTCCCACCAGCAGTGTAGGACTATTCCTCTCTCTCCGCATCCATGCCAGCATTTATTGTGTGGAGACTTTTTGATAAAGGCCATTCTCACTGGAGTTAAGTGATATCTCATTGTGGTTTTGATTTGCATTTCCCTGGTGATTAGAGATGTTGAGCACTTTTTCATGTTTGTTGGCCGTTCTTCTGTCTTCTTTAGAAAAGTTTCTGTTCAAGTCCTTTGCCCACTTTTTAATAGGGTTATTTGATTTTTTTCTTGCTGATTTTCATGAGTTCTAAGTATATTCTAGTTATCAGCCCCTTATCGGATGCGTAGGATGCAAAAATTTTCTCCCATTCTGTAGGTTGTCTGTTTACTTTCATGACTATTTCTTTGGCTGTGAAGAAGCTTTTTAGTTTGATCATGTCCCATTTATTTATTTTTGTTGCTGCTGTGATTGCCTTTGGGGACTTCTTCATAAACTCTTTGCCTAGGCCAATGTCTAGGAGAGTGTTTCCAACATTTTCCTCTAGAATTCTAATAGTTTCGTACCTTAGGTTTAAGTCTGTTATCCAGCGTGAGTTGATTTTTGT
>VSMD01109956.1:0-17118 GCA_008750895.1 Mirza zaza
GGGGGGGGGGGGCTGGCTATTAAAAAGCCATCTTCCTGCAAGTGCACTGCGGCACCCCGCTCCCCCAGCTGTGTGTGCGGGGACGGCCCCCCGTGGGCGGGCAGACAACCACCTGCCCTAGTTACGGGCCAACCTCCATGCCCCCTATCAGGGACTGTCCTCCGGGAGTCATGAGACCTTCAAAATTAAACCTGGATAATCAAACAGCAACGAGGAGGGCTCATGCCAAGAGCTAGTTATTCGGTGGCAAGGACCCTGGAGTGCAAATGGAAAAAAGACGAAGTGTGAATGCCGCTGCCATGACGGACTGTCCGAGCCTGGTCAATTTGTTCAGCCAGGGAGGACAATGAGAAAATTAATGAATTGTGCTTCTGTTATGACTTCCAAATACGTGTGGTTTTAGCTTCTGCCTTGGTTCTGGCCTCATAAAATGGTCGAGCAAGTTACCTCCAGAGTAGTGATGTCTCAAAACACGTGCCCGGGTCACGCCAGGGAGCCCGGCCCGACAGGCGCTCGTGTGCCCCCAGCAAAGGCCAGGCGGGCACCTCCGGTCAGCAAACGACCCCTGAGACACAGAGGCGCGAACTGCCACTCCCTGCTCTGGACCAGAGCTGGCACTGGACCTGCGCCACCGCGGGAATGCTTTTCCTCGTGGAACGCAGCTGTCGCCCCAGGTTCCAGCCGGAACAGGAAGGAGCACTTGCTTCTCCTTGAGTATCATGGGATTTCCATCAGTTCTCACAAGATGCTCAACCTCAGTGTCATGGGGACGAAATGTGACCAGGATTCTTCTTTCTCTCTCATCCACTTCCTCTGCCTGCTCTCTAACTCCTTTACTCTGTCTGTCTCTCTCTCTTTCTCTCTCTCCCCCCGCTCTCCTCCCCGCCCCCCAAAATCCAAGGACACGCAAACAAAAGTGCAGCTGGCTGTCTGTATTCATGGGTTCTGCAACCAACCTCATATTCAACTAACCACAGGTCACAAATAATAAAAACTAAAGGTAACAATTCAATAAAAAATATAAAGTACAGTGTAACAGTTATCTTCATTTTCGTTGCATTAGGTATTATCCATAATCTAGGGATGAGTTAAGGCATAAGGGAGGATGTGCATAGGCAACATGATAATGCAAGTCCACTTTATATCAGGGATTGGAGCGTCTGCAGGTTTTGGCGTCCAGGGGGTGTTTGGGAGCAATCCTCTGTGGAATCGGAGGGACGGCTGTACCGGGCAGCTGTCTCATATCTTCTAGTCCAAGTGCATCCTGTTTCAGTCGAGCCCCAGAGAGAGTAAGTGACTTGCCTGGAGTCACAGAGTAAATGGGGGCAGCTAAGGGCAAGGCTGAGACTCCACACCAGGTCCCCACAGGGTGGTCTGACTGTTGTCCCCTGGCGTGGGGAGGGTGCCGCCCGGGGTGCACATCTGAAGACCGAGGTCGGACGGTCAGCCCCCCGGACGGGCAAGGAGGGTATCTGGACGAGCTGTAGCCTGGTGGGGAAACCAAACTGTGTGTCCTCATCACAAGACACGCAGGACAGGGAGAAAGAGCAGCGTGGAGAGAGGGGTCAGAGGAGAGGAAGAGACTCTCTGAAACCTGTTCGATCTGCATACCCTGGGAACATTAAAGGATGTCATTTTGAGGAGTAGAGTGGGGCCTAATGTGATTTCAGTGACAGAACCAAATTAAAATTTCAAAGAGAAACGTGTTTGGCATTCTCAGGCAGATGGACCCAGTTAAGGACCGGCGGTTGCTGCTCTGTCTCCCAGAGTCCTGAGAAGACCCTGGAGTGTCTGCCTGCAGATTCACGACGGCTTCCGTGGCTGTGTGAGCCCCAGGGGTACCTGGGAAAGAGGAGAACCCCACCAGTGCAGACTCGCCCCCTCCCGTGAGTCCGGATCTAGCCCAGACAGCCCCCACAGAGGTGGGAACAGGAAGGCATCGCCCCAGCCAGCGGCCAGCGGCCTGCCCAGCTTCAAGCTCCCATGGCTGCACTCCTTCCTCCTGCCCCTCGAGGGCCCTGCCAGCCACCACGCACAGAACCGCCTTCCAGACAGTCCCCGCATCTTCTCTTCTGCTAGATTCTCTCGGTGCTGCTCCCCCGGCCTCCTCACTGCCACTGCATGGTTTCACCTCTTCGATTCTCACCTCCTAGCTAGCTCCCTTTCTTTAGCCTTCCTGCCCCCATTTTAGTCGCTCAGCAAGGGTCTACTGAGTGTGCAGTCCAGGTGCCAAGCTCAGGGTCAGTGCCTGGGAATGACGGCCTCCTGAAATGATGTCCCCTGGGCCCCTCTCCTGCCCCACCCTAGCCCTGGCCCTAAAACCAAGTGAATAAGAAAGATCGGTCTGTGCCTCCATAGAGCTGCTCGGGAGAGACCAGAGGGCCACGTGTGGCCTTGAGGCTGCAGGCTCCCCACCCCTGTGCTGAGACTCGAGTGAGCGAACCCACAGCCCCACAACTGGGGCTGCAAGGAACAGAAGGGCGGAGACAGCGTGAAGAACCCACGGGGCTGTCGGGAGACCGGGTGTGGCACAAAATGATGTCAGAGAGGGGAGATGAGGTCAGGCAAGGCTTTGTTGGCCAAGAAGCGAAACAGAGAGTCCGGCCAGGGGCTGTCAGAGCAGGGCTGGTGAGAAATGGCGTGGCCTGGGCCAGAGTGGCAGCATGGCGGGAGGGAGGCAGAGGCTGGAAGGGATAGGCAGGTAAAATTGACTGTATCCCGCTGCAATGGGGCCAGGCTGGGGGCATTTAAGAAAGCTTGTTGATTGATCGATGGTTACTCATTGGTGCTAATGGCTTTAATCAGGGAGAAAGATCTCAATAAAAACAAATGATTAGTCTCTATAATAGAGGTGTCAATGGGCCATTAATGAATGAATTTGCTAATTCCTCTTCCCTGCTGAGGCATTCAGTCTTGGGTGAAAGCACTGAGGACCTTAACCCAGAGTCAGAGCTCCTGCTCAGGGGGCTGTCACACTTCACTGCACACTGAGAGCCTGGGGAACACTCCCCAGGGGACAGCATGGTGCTCCTGATCTCTGGAGAACCTTGCTTTTCATCCTCAGTCCCGCAGAGGCCAAGTGCTTTCGGGCATGGGACAGAAGGACAGGTGTGGCCTCCCCCTCACCTGGAACAGCCCTTGGCTGCTCTCAGCCCCAGCCCTTCTCACAGCTCTAGTTCCTGACCCGCAGCTAGACTCACACAGCCCATTCTGCACGTGCAAATTCACGATTCCTTTCCTATCTATGGCCTTGGACCTAACTTAGGGTACTGGCTCCTGCTTCTCTCTTCATTGCTCCTCTCACACTCCAGAAGCAGTAAAGAAGATCCAGGCAGCCTTCCTCCTGGCCTCTGCTTACCCACCTGTCCCCAGAGATAGTCCAGCCCAAAGGCCACAGGAAGAACAGATATCTTTTGTCCCATCTAATGGACATATGGACATTTCATAGCTTGGGCCTCACCAAGACCAGGATTTTAATTCTTTTTTTTTTTTTTTTTTTTGGGAGACAGAGTCTTGTTCTGTTGCCCAGAGCTAGAGTGCCGTGGCATCAGCCTAGCTCACAGCAACCTCAAACTCCTGGGCTCAAGCAGTCCTCCTGCCTCAGCCTCCTGAGTAGCTGGGACTACAGGCATGTGCCACCATGCCCGGTTAAGTTTTTTTCTATATATTTTTAGTTGTCTGGCTAATTTCTTGCTCAGGCTGGTCTCAAACTCCTGACCTCAAGCGATTCTCCTCCTGGGCCTTCCAGAGTGCTAGGATTACAGGCATGAGCCACCACGCCTGGCCCAGGATTTTAATTCTAATTCTGCCTCTTCCTCACTGTCTGAGCTTGGGCATACGACTTGACCACTCTGGGTCTTCCTCGCTGCCAAGGAAGATTGGTGTGGACCTCAAGGACTGTCGCAGCGGTCATGACAGGAGGCCATGTGTGTGAAACACTTAGCACAGTGTCACACCCACGGAAGGCTCACGGTAAGCCCGGGGCCGCTCCTTCTGCCCCTCTGCAGTTACCACGAGCCATGTGATGGCAGATCAGGATTAGAATCTGTGGCATCATGATCATCAACAGCATTCCAAGAACCATGTAGGTGGTACAAAGCCATAGGATGAACACCCCATCCCTTCCTTTTCAGCCTGGGAGAAAGCAATAAGACCATAGAGGGATGAAAAATGGTCCTACCAAGGATTGGGCTAAAGGAATCAAAAACAGCAAACAAGAGGAGCCAGTGTCCAAATGCAGCTTATAGAGTTTTTTGGGGTTTTGTTTTGCTTTTTTTGTATTTTTATTGAGCTTTCAATCAAACCATAGCACTCCCATATGTCTTAAAACCCTAACCAAACCTCTTAGGACAGTTACTCGTGAGACTTTGATCTCCCTTACGTACTGCACCCTAGAGTTCCTGAAGCCTTTTCACTTTGGTCTCATTCGATCCTCACAGTGATGCTGCAATGTAAGGTGGGTGTGCCATGATCCCATTTCACAGATGAGGAAACTGAGGCTCACAGTGGCCTTGCTCAAAGACGGCTTGCTCAGACACTCGCTCAAAAATCACCAGTGAGTTTATGGTGAAGCTGGCCCTCCAACCTGGATCTGTAAACACCAAGGCTCCTCTTCTGAGGTTTCTTTTTTTTTTTTCCAGTTGCCACCCTCATTCATAAACCACTAAATCCGAATGAAACCTCAATGTCAAACTGCTATCTGGACCCACAGGAGCAGATAGATGCCTGGGCTAGCTCCAGGCCTAAAAGAACCCATAGTACCTTCCTCTCCCTTGCCTGCCAGCATCTCTTCCTCCAAAATCAGCCCAGCATGAAGGCTCACTTGCCCAGTGAGGGAGGCTGTTTGAAAACTCTCATCCAATTACCATTTTAATTAACATCAGATTGACATAATGACAGTCCAACTCTGGGAATCTGGCCTGATTTGCAATGATATTCACTTGGGGGCTTACAAATGGAGAAGCTCTTTTTTTTTTTTTTTTTTTTTTTTTTTTACTTTTATTTTTACCATTGCAAAGTTTTTCTAATCATTTGAGGACAAATGGTAACAATCATATAATCTAAACTTGAAACAAAAGGGTAGGAAATTGCTATTCTAATGAGGATTTTGATGAGGATTGCCAAGAAGACCACATAAGCTAGCCCAGGCCTCATTGGCCACCTTGGAGAAGCAGCCTGTGTTCATTGCTGTCAACTCGACTGTGACCCCTTATGCATCATTCATTCATTCTTTCATTCATTTACTCATTTTCACCTACTCTAGTTGTTATTCGTGCTTCATTTTCTTATGCATTCACTGACTCATTCCTCATTCATTTATTCAGTTGTCTATTCTTTCATTTATTGAAAGAATGACATTATCATTATTATTATTATTATTCACATATCCATTCATCCAACAAATAGTTTATGATATCTTCTATGTACTAGGCAGGTCCAATAAGTATCTACTGGCATCCACTTCAACCCTAGACATCCCTGGCTGTGTACAATGAAACATCTGTCTTTGCAGGGATTCCAAAGCCATGCTCAGGCCAAGAAGAGCTGCAGAGGGAAAGGCACTATGCTGGAGACCTTTACCTGTCCCCAAAAGATGATACAGTAATAGAGGTGGGGATCTAGGGTGGGACGTCCAGAGGGCAACCTACCCAGGGAAGGGCCTTGACAAATGCCAAGGTCCAAGACTGGCAAAGGGAGGAGGTGAATGTGCACTAAAGCCCCATGACAAGGACAAGCCCTGAGACCGCAATCGGAGAGGATGGGGCATGCTGGTAGGCTGCAGATGAGTCGGAGGCACAGGGACGATGGTGGCTCACCAAGGGGTCTTGCGTCTCAGCTGAGCCTGTCCCTCCAAAATGGTAGTTCTCAAATCCTGACCTGCAGAAGAATGTGTTACTGAGCCAGCCTGCACTGCTAATTTTTTCTCAATTCAGAGAAGAAAGTATAATAATATTCTAAAGCTCAGAGTTCTCTTAATATTTGCCTCTTAGATATGTCTCTAAGTCCTTAGTGCCCCTTACTCATAGTATGAGAAGACATGCAATGCAGCAAGAAGCATGCATTTTTTAAATTTAGAAGTAGCACGCTCCAGAGCTGTGGTTTCTGGGTCCTGTGGGGCCTGGCCACTTTTGCCCACTGTTGCTGCAAAGAACGGTCCAGTAAGGAGATGCCCAGAGTGGCCAGGCTTGGAAGGCTCAGTGCTCAGAGGCCTCATTGCCACCTGTCTCAGGTGGGTGCAGCTCCTGGGGTCTGCCTTGTGAGAGCCTCCACATCGTCATCTTTGAAGCTGATTCCGAGGCTGGCCATCTGCCAATTTCTGTCCATCACCAGTGGTTGAGAGCTGCAAGTCGAAGCCATTGTGACCAAACTGAACAGTTATGGCTCTGCTGAGTGGTGTTAGAGTGAACCGCCCTCAGCTGGTTTGGACTGGTGCAGGCCAGGCTGAACTGGATCAACTGGACATATTTGAACAGGTAGAAACTGGTCTGAGCTGCCCAAACAGTGCTAGAACGGAACAAACCTGGCCAGGAGGCCACCGAGACTTAGATGGGATCCTGGAGGATCAGTTGTTCATGATATCTGTGTTCTTGGTGTTCTTGATTGTTCTGTGAAGACCAAGTGGTGCTCTATGGTTTCTGGACTTCTCCCCCAAACCTACCATTTGTTTGTTTGTTTGTTTCTTTTACCAATTTTTCAACCAGGGTGTGGAGGATAAGGGGTGGAGAAAGAGGAGAGAAAAGAGGATGGTTATTGTGTGTTGTTAGGCATCTAATAAGCACTAAATAACTTTTTAAAAATTGCATTGTCTACCATTATCTTACATATGGCTTTGTCTTATAAGTTAATGTTGCTCTGCATAAAGATGAACAAAAAGGCTTACATAGCTAAGGACCAGAGCCACATTCCAACCCCAGTCTGGCCTCTTTTCACGACACTGTGCTGAAGTGTACCACCCTCCCCACCCCCATCACCTGCGACCACAGCCCAGCATGGAAGAGCTGGAGCCGGGTCTGCCTGTTCCCAGTGTTCCGGCCACTGCATCACGTGGCCATAATCCTTGATGGGGAAAGGTAATCAGAATAGAAAAGAAAAGCCAAAACGCAACAAACGTTGATTCTGAGGCTATTTTCTCTTTTTTTGTTAACATAATTCAGTGAAATTGATATATGTGTATAGGCCCAGCCGGTGCCTCCTGTGTGTTAACCTCTGCCTAGGATCTGAGCCAGAAAGGAACTCTCAGGAAGCAACTCCCTGAGGTTGCCACGTGCACATGTCACTTTTCTTATAAAGAGTAGGAAAGACATAGATTTTGAACAGGTGACGTCTGGGTGGCCCAAACTGCCTCCCAGAACAGGGGGGATTTGGAATTGACATCACCATGCTGACATTCAGATGCCATTAGGGACCTTCTCCTGAGCTGAGTTGCCAGCCAGCACCCTCCTTGTCTGGGCTGGCATTTGACCCAGTACCTAAGCTGACCTGGCCCCAGACTACAGGGCTGCTACCAAGCCAAGCCAATCCCAACTTGGCTCCCAGAATGCCTCGGGCTTGCTTGGCTTGCAGGTCCTGATGTTTTTGCATTAAATCCATTTAGAGTAAATCATTTATCCAATCTAATTTTCCCCATCTGCAAAAGCCTGCAGTTCAAATTGTTTGTCTAATTTGACTGTTTCATTACTGACTTTATTTTATCAATTTTTGATTAATGTGTCTGGGATCCTATAGGACTTTTCCATTTTTTTCTCTCTCCCTCTCTATGACTTGAAGAAAATATGAAATTGAGAAGTTTAGAGAATTGGGCTTCCTTTTGCCTGGAGTGATGCATCTTGGGAGTATCAGCAGGCTGGTTCTGGGGATGGGAAGAAAATATAGCCCTTGAAAGGAGCCTTAAAATGATCAAGGGTCGTTAGCCAACTGGATCAAAGATATTACACAGTTAACGACAGTGGTGGTCATTATTTGAGTGCCTGCTGGCTCTAGTATAGCTCTGAGAGCTTTAGGGTAAAATTATTACAAGTTATTAAAATAGCATCTGGAATCAAAGTGTGTGGGTTCAAATCCCAGGTCAGCCACTTATTCCTCAGTGACCTTGGGCGCTGATCTATGTACAGGCTGTTCTCTGCTGATTTTCTCATGGAACTCTTACTCCAGTGCCCGCACATAGCAAATGCTCAATAAATGTCAGCTATTGCTGTTGTTGTCTCTTTTGTTCCCACCTGCTGAAGTAGGTAAGGTTACCTACATTGTAAAGTGAAAATAAATGGAAACTCAGAAAAATTAACTAACTGGATGACATCGCTAGGGTTTGGGAAGTCAGCTTGCCCAGCCCCTTGAACTCATGTCTTTCAGACTAAAAAAAAAAAAAACAATGTTCTTCCTACAGTGTTTCACTTTCTCTATTGCCTTTTTTTCTATTTCTGAGTGTAGAAAGGCCAAAACATTAGTCTATTATCACCTGCATTATTTTCAACATCTCATGCACATACAGATTCCTGAACACCCTTTGCTCTTCCGGAATTCTCTAGGCTCTCATTATACTTGCAAACTATTTAGGGGTAAGAACATTACCTTCCACGTCTTTATAGATCCCACAGAACTAACAAGTACCCTTCACCTAGCAGCATTCAGAAATAATTTTGCAAATGCTTGCATAGCCCTTCCTGTGTGCACTGGCCACTGTTCCAAATGTTTTACAAATATTAACCTATTAAATATTTAATCTTCACAACAGCTCTCTGAGGAGGCTACTGCTATTATTCTCATCTTACAAATGAGGAAACTGGAGCACAGACAGGTTAAGTATTTGTACAAGGACACACAGCTAATAAGAGAAAGAGCCAGGATTCAAACTCTGCACTGCGCTGTCTTCTCCGTCTGATAGAACAAAAGAAAGCGCAGTCAGAACCTTGAGGAAAATTCAGTCTTGCACAGCTACGATTTGGCCCAGATGCTGTTATTTATAATTTATGCCCCATCCACACTGAAAAAGGAATATTAACAGACTGCCTTCAAAGAGCGGAAAGTGCGCATCAGACACGGAACCCTGTGTTCCCACAGCAAGTCTGTGGGCCAAGGCACAGCTAGTTCTGTTTCTGGAATGTTCTTCTACCTGGAAAGTTCCCAATCGTTCTTCAAGCTTTACGTGTCTGTACAAGTATACCCACAGATTTTAACTTACAGAGGTGGCTGGGTGATGACACAGAGAGGCCAATATCATAAAAAGTTTTATTGCTTGTATTTCCCTAGAGAAGGAGGCATGCCAGGTTATGCAGGGCCACGTGGGGAAGCACCCACCGGGTTGCACCAGGTGCAGAAGGAGGGAGAGGAAAGCAGGGCCCAGAGCTTTTATTGTGTTTTCAGTGGGAAAAGGCTGGCAGGGTGAGGAATAGGGAGGTGATGGGGGAAGCCCAGGAGTGCCGGGTGTGAGTATGTCCCCAGGCTGGGTCTGCAGGGGTGGAATACCTGGCCCTGGGCTATTGGGGAAGAGGACAACCACCTCCTGGGGTGTAACAGCCAGACAGAGGAGGGAGTTCTGGGTATTGGCTCTGAATCCGTTAGTTTTACGTTTGAAAGGCATGCTCCTGAGCCCTTGGCAATCTCTAAGAATTGGCTAGTCCTGGCAGGGCCATGCTCTCCCCAGTCAGGGGGGTCACAAATGCCAGAGCATCGAAAATAGAGACGATAAAAATTATAGTTAATACATTCATCTGGAAAGTTGTCCCCTGTTTCTCTACTCCCACTGTCTCCTCCTCCCCCTAATTCTATAGCATCTGGAGCAGGTCTCTGCCTCGGAATTCTACTTGCAATCATCTCCATGTCTGTCTCCCCCTCCCAGGCAAGGGCCACGTCGTCTTCATCATTCCAACCTTGGCGACATTGTGCTCTTGAGAAACGTTGGATGACTGACCGACTGAATGAATATATGTGAGAGAGAGACATGGAACTGACCAGCGAGCAGGGAAAAACAGTTGTCTCCGAGACAAGCTCGTCCCTGTCCCTCAGCTCTAGCACTAGTCCAGAGGGTCCTGGCAATTGAGACAAAAGAGAAAAAGGAGAAGCCACAATGGGTCCTGTGGCTCCCACTGCCTAGCAAATACGTCACTCAAGTTTTGCAGGGCAGAAACTTTTTTTCTTGGCACTCAATTCCATGGAGTGCTTGCCACATGGGGTCTTATGGGACGGACATCAAGTAATAACACAACGGGCAATATAATAGCCAGAAATACCTGCATAATTTTTATGTGGTCATTTCGTTCATTGGACTTTGACAAAACAGAAAGAATATCATTGTAACAGCTGTGAAAGCGTTTCTTTGGAGATCTGGGCAAATGAAGTGCAAACATTCTGCTCTCTGGGGCTTCCACGGCCCAGAGGGGTGTGTGGTAACATGATGCATATGTTGTCCTTCTTAAATGTCACTCAGCTCAACACGCGTTTGACAGGAGCTGACGAGCTGTCAGTTCGGCACAGAGCTTTTAGGTGAGGGTTTGGAGTGCAATTGATTGGAAGGCAAGCCATCTGCTTCGGATGTTGCCCCTGTGTCCAGTTAGACAGCCTTTGAGAGGCTAAACGCAAACTGATCTAAAGGCCCAGGATCTATCATCTACCTCTGCTCTTGTCCTGAAAGTGTTGTCTGAATCCTCACACTTAGTCTTGTATTTCTTTCTTTTTCACTTGCTTTATTATAACTTACATACTACAAAGCTCATTCGTTATAAGTGTGCAATTCAACAATTTTTAGTAAACTTAAAGAGTTGTCCAACCATCGCCATGATCTAATTTTACAACATTTCCATCACCTCAAAAAGAAACCTCATGCCTGTTAATTTACAGCCAATCCTGGTCCTCACCTCCAGCTCCAGGCAACCACTAAGCATGCTTCCTTAGCCTTTGCCTCTGTCACTTAAACGTTTCCTTTCCCAGACTTGTACTTGGCAACTCAGGCTGCTGAGGTCTTTTAAGAGCATCTCTCTAGTGTGGTGGAAGTAAACATAAAAGAATGAAATTTGTTTTCATTTGACAAACCTTTAGCTTTGCACTAAGTTAGAAATTCCAGCAGCCAATAATAGCAAGCCTATGAATCTCTCCGTAAGTTACAGCTATTCACTGATCCGTGATGCCGTCTTTCTGATGGCCCAGCTGCAACTCGCTGTTGGGGCTTGGGCAAGAAGTCACTTCCTTTCTTTGAGGCTCAGTGTCTTCACCTGCAAACCCAGATGACTGCCAAGGTTTCCACCAGCTTTAGGTTTACAAGATTCTCTAATGGAATTGAAAAGGGAATAACAAATGATGAGGAAGCTTGTTTTCTTCCTCAATGCTGTTTCTTGTTCAAAGTTCAGCAAATCCCACACCTGCCTGAGAGATCAGTTTCACTTACTCGGGCATTTGCAGCCAATTCCCTCCATGCGACTTTTCCCTGAAGAATAAAGTACTTTTAAACACATTGTAATTTCTTTCTTGGTTGAAAACATTTTTTCTGTGCAAAGGAGGTAGACAGTCTTAACTTTAATGCAGCATGTCACAGCTACGCATAAGTACATTACTTTGAATGCAAAGATGAGCTCAATCCAACTAGACAAGTGATGGGGGAGAGAGATGATCTTCCCAAATGGAAATGGAAATTCCTTCTGATTGGGGGGCAGAGGTGTAGGAAGTGGAGGTAGGAAGCTGTGTGCCTACCTCCTTCCTATTCGAAATCTTCACATAGTGAGCTTATTTTTATGATGAGACACCAGCATTTTGTTTGATGCTGATAATGGTAGCCAAAGAACTTCTGATAGGCTCTGCCCAAGTGCGCTTATGAACTCTAGGTGAGCCCTGCATGATCACTGGCAGTGGGATCTGTAGCCAGGACCCAGGCTGGACCCGTGTTTCCCTGCAAAAGCAAAGCCTCTACTAAGAATCTAAATCTTAGTAGAGGTGAAAGTACTTTGGCCATACACAGTCATGATCCAAGCTTTACCATTGGTAAAACTATCAAATGGAAGAAAAGACCAAGGCTAAAAGATGAGCCTGTGTCCGGAGCATTCCACGTAATATGGCCCCTCAGATCTAAACCCCCAGCCCAGCCGGCCAGCAGCTTTCCCAGTGGTCTTGGGGCTGGCAAGGAACTGGGTTCAGGAGACAGACATGGAACCAACAGGAATCGTGTAGAGATCCTCCAAGAGCATCTCTGGACAACAGCTTTCTTGCCTTGTAGAATAATATGGCTCTGGAAGAAACTAGAGTCAGGAAAGAGAATCAATTCTCTCAGAATCTTCTGGGTCATTCATGTCATTTAGAAATATCTGAAGCTCCCAGAAAGGTCACTCTACAGGAGAAGGACCTTCCCTAACTTAATTTCCTTTTGTTTCACTGTGAGCTTCATATTCTTCCATTCTCCCCTCCCTTCTATCTCTTTCCCAGGCCTGCCAAGTCCTGTTTATTAAAAGTGTTGTGTCCAATTTACCCAGTATTTAATTAAACTGTCAAGTTGAAACAGGATTGTCTCCTGGGAAGTGAATGAAGATTTTATGGTCATTTAATTTTTGCTTAGGATTTAAAAATCCTACTTCTGGCATACTTAATATTATTAATGAGATCCAGGCATTCTTGCCCATTTGTGTCCATTACAAGACATAAATCATTAAGCTCAATTAGGGGCAAGGGAAACTTGTGGAGTTAGAGCTGAGGTTGTATTCAATCACATCCATCCAATGTAGCCAAGTGACGGAGGTGTGACCACCAGGGGCTAGGAGGGAGCAGAGGATGGTGGGGCAGGAGGGGAGGTGCAGATGACAGAGTCAGGGAGAAGGATGTGGAGACAAAGGAATTCTAACGTTAGGATGGCAATGGAGTTCAGATGGAAGCTCAGGGAGGGAAGAGGGGGAGAACAGAATTCAGCAAGTGGATTCCAGATGGTGACACACACATTAGCAGTGCTCACCATTGGTTCTGGTTCTCCTCTTCTTCCAGACACAAGGGAAGATCATACTTCTTTAACCCCACGAAGTTAGGCATGGCTATGTGACATCCTCTGGCCAATTATAGAAGAGCAGAAGTGACACACATCTCTTCTGGGTGGAAGTACTTCAAAACTGGCACGCAATTCCCCTTGCTTTCTCCTCTGTTGAGATGGTGATGTCATTCGCATGGTTAACTCTCTGTCAGCCTGGGCCCCTGGGTAACTAAGATGATCAGAGTCCTCCCCCGGCCTGCTTTAGACATGGAGTGTGAGCGAGGAATAAACCTGGGTTGTTTTAACCCCCTGAGATTTCACAAGTGTCTGTCACTGCGTTATAATTCAACCTCCTGTAACTGAAACAGGTGGGTTGAAAACAGAGACACCTGTTTGGGATAGGGAGAGGCTGGCCGGGAGGCAGGTAGGAACCAGAAAGGGTTATATTCCCTTTAAGTAAGGACAGGTAGGAGGCAAGATCTGAATAACTTGAATTCTCAGATCCTGGACAGCGATCTTCGTAGATTAGGCCTTGGAATGGAATCAAATGGAAATAAATGATAGTTGTATACTTTTTTTAATTTAAAGTCTTGATTACATGCTGCTTTCATGGTCCCAGGGAGATGCTAGGTCCTTCTCAGCTCTCAGAATAAAGGCTCTATCTAGTTTTTCCCAAAAGAGTGACTTCTGGCTCACAAATCTCCCTATTGTCAAGTATATTTTAGGAGGGAAATGGAGATGGAGAGGTCACCAACACTCACAACTACACAAATCTACTCCAGTCAGCACTCACTCTCTGCACTTCTACTTTATATTCCTCCCCTCACAACATTTCCTACTGTCCTCTAAGCTCATTCTGTCTGCCTCGATCTTCCCAAGACCAGAAGACAGGTCCAAAGATCGTCCACATTCTTAAAATTTGAGGGTCTGGCAGACTCCCTGAGCACTGCTACTTCCTTGTGATGGCACCCTGAACAAGAACACATAGGTGGAGCCAGGAGCACAGCACACAAGTTCCTTCCATACATCCTACTCCAAGACCACCCTGTCCAGATGACTTTGCAGTTCAAGAAGACAAGAGAGAGCTTGGTGGGAAAAACAAAATTCAGGGGTTTGCAGTCTCAACCCAGACCAGCCTCATTACTGGCAAAAAAAATAAATTAATTAATAATGAATGGCCCAGAACAGACTCCTGGCCCAGCTCTGTGTTTCTATGGTAACCTGGGTCTGCTGACTTTGTTCCCTTCTCTGAGAAATTTCTTGAGAAGTTAACTAGTGAGGTAGATATAGGGTCCCAGGCTGATCTGCAAAGAGCTCTCTTTTCTATTCCTCCAAGAGATGACATCTCAGATGTTGGGTGGGGCAGAGAGTGATGGCCAGAGGGAAGCCAGGTCACAGTGTGACATTGCCCGCCACTGCTATGCATGCACTCACACACTCACCTTAGGAGACCTGACTCCTGGGCATAGCTTTCTGCTCATGGCTTTCTGTCTCATCAGACATGCTGGAAGCCTGGAAAAAAACACTTAGGATGGGCTTAGAAACAAGGAGCATCACAAAAGTGTGGCCACAATGAGACCAGAAGTTGCTTCTCAACCACTGTTGAGATCCGGGCACTAACGCCTGCATATGGCGGCCAGTGCAAACTGGGGGAACAAGTCGGACTGGGGACAAGAGGCCACTTGTGTTCCTAACGCCACCCAAGGATGGAGAGTGGGTTGGGCTGGGTCAGGAGGGAGTGTAGAAGGTGGAGGCAGCGTGGGAAGGGGATGTGGTCCCTGGGGAGTGTGAGGACAAACCCTCCACCTCACTGTCGTCCCCTCACCCCAGTGTGCCTCCCGCTGACCTTCGGTGGAGGGTCTTGGCTCAGTGATTTCCTGAGGGCTCCGCCCATTCTTTCCTTCAACTATTATTTACTGAGCACCTACTCCATGCCAGCTCCCATGCTAGTAGCCACAGGGACCACAGAGCCAAGTGACATTTATCAAATGTCTCCTGAGACTGAAAAGCAAAAAGACCTTCACAGATGGCCAAGATAAGTGCTTTGAAAGGGTCGTACAAAGTGCTAGGTGGGCGCAGTGGGTGAAGAAACTATATTCCAGGTGAATTTGGCAGCATGCATAGTCCCCGACCCTGCCCTCGCCAGGGTTGGGGGCCCCCTCTGGACACCCTTTCTGTCCGCTGTTTTCCTTTCCCTCTTGCATTGTAACTATACCTTTCTCAGCTGGCCTCCCCGCAGGCAGGGAGCAATCTAAGCAGGACCCGTGCTTCCTTAGTGATCTTTGTATCCGTGGCCCACAGCACCGAGGGATGACCCAGAATGTGTTCTAAGTTCCCGTGTTTGATGCCATGTGTGCTAGGCCTTGAGAGATGAGTCAGAGTTCAACAGGTGGGCAGGGGGAAGAATAAACTCACTCTTGCTAAACTGTCGGGGCTTATTGTGCCTTCATCCCTACTCCTAGCTATTTAGGATGAGAGCCATGAATCAGCCAAAGGAATGAACTGCTAATGGCAGAATTTCAGGCACTTAAAGAGGCAGAGAAGTGGGCTAGGTCAATTTCCCAATGCCTATCCCCATCACTGAAGTTCCCTCTGATATATTTTCAGCAGTGTGTGAAAAATTGTTAAGGAAGTGGTCTATGTCTCTATGATGAGAAATGCCACCAGTCCAATACCTTAGTCCCAGGTATGTGATTTGGGGCCAGCCCCAGACACAAAGATGTTTATAAATTATTTGGGGGCAGCTTCTATAAGTGAGGCAATGAGGTAAAGCACGGAGAGTATGAGCTTTGAAGTCACAAAGACGGGTTCAAGCCCAGGACCACTGCCTCCCAGCAATGAGTCCCTGAAAAAGTCACCTAATCTCTTTGAGTCTCAGTTTCTCACATAGAAATAGAGAAATTAATCATAATACTTACTTCATGGGTTCTTATAAAGACTGAATGGGACATGTACATGCATATGTACATGTTGTTCAAGAAATGTGAGATTTTTGACCCTTGTCTCTTGTGTTAATTCTGTTAACACAGAATCAATTGTATTAATTGGAGCCATAATTGTTTTTTTTTAAAAAAGGTTGATTTTCTATTCAGCAGAAACCAGAGGGGCATCTGCTCCTGAATGCTGCAATGAGAGCTTGGACTAAGTATCCTGAGTTTCTTCCAACCTCCTGAGTCAGCCAGTGGCCAAAGCATTGCCCCCTCTGGGCCTGTTTCTTTATTTGTAAAATGAGGGAATTAGATTAGATTACGTTTAAATTCCTTCCAGTCTCAAGTTTTAAGTTTGTCTGGTCATGAAGGGATCTGCTTAGGTAGGGAGAATCTGATGTTCTCCTCCAATTGATTAAAAAGTGAAAGACAAAAGCCTGAAGGTCATTCTAATGTTCTACTTGCTCCATTCACAACAACTTCTCTGGCCTTCGTTATAAACATCTACCTTGAGACAGGCCTTACATGATTATTCATTTATTTAATTGTCACCACCACCTAATGTTCTCATTTTATAAATTTCAAAGCTGCATTTTGGGAAGGTTAAGCAATATGGTCAAAATTCCGTAGCTAGTAAGTGCCAAGGTCATTGCTCTTCCTTCGGATTACCTGCCCTCCGATAAAAAATCCCATTCACCTACATGGGTGCTCATCTGGCCCCTCGAGCCCAGACTCGGACTCCAAAGTCCCTGTTCTTCCTCATTGCAAGTTGAGACCAGAGACAGAATCCCCAACACATGTATGCACAAAGAGTTAACTAACAGTTTTGACCTGTAAGAACCTAGCTAGGTGTCTGTGCATAATAGACTCTTGTCATATTCTTAGTCAATGAATAAACAGGTGAATGGGGAGGGAATGGATAGACAAATAGATGAATGGATGGATGGATGGGTGAGTGGATGGGTGGGTGGATGGATGGGTAGGTGGATAGGTAGATGGATGGATGGGTGGGTAGATGGATGGACGGATGGGTAGATGGCTGGGTGGATGGATGGGTAGGTGGATAGGTAGATGGATGGATGGGTGGGTAGATGGATGGATGGGTGGATGGATGGGTGAGTGGGTAGATGGGTGGGTGGATGGATGGATGGGTAGATGGGTGGGTAGATGGGTGGATGGATGGGTGGGTGGATGGATGGATGTATGGGTGGATGAATGGATGGGTGGGTGGATGGGTGGGTGGATGGATGGGTG